>JANHFX010012648.1:0-10214 GCA_027560015.1 Chloroceryle amazona | reverse complement strand
GAGGAGGAAGAGGAGGAGGAGGTGCGCGGACCGTTGGCGGGCGGCAGCCGTTACCGTGCGGGCTCTCGGGAGTCTGTGCGGGCGGCGGTCGGTCGCGGCGGGGCGGAACGGGGTGCCGGTTGCTAGGCGCCCCGCCGCTGGAGCCCGGCGGCGTTCCGGGTCCTGGGCCGCTTCCCCGCGACAATAAACATCCCACAGCGCCGCGGGCATAGACGCGGCGCCGGCTAGAGCGGCCGCCGGAAGTCACGGCAGCGGGAGGAGAGGAAGGGGGGGAGGAGAGCGCTCTAGCAGCGCATTTCCGCTTTCGTCTGCCGCCCCCTGAGGCGCGGCGGGCTGAGGGTGGCGGTATCGCCCGGGGCGGGGAGGGTGAGCGGACGGCTCCGGCCTGCCCCGTTGTGGTCTGACCGGGCAGTTACCGCGTCGGCCCTCGCTGCCCGCTACCGCCCGCCGCTTGTTGTAGTCTTGGCGCTACCTCAGTCCTTCGCCTGCCCCAAGCCGGGAACAGCGAGGCTTTTACCCTCAGCTGCGCTATGGCGCCGGTCGTGTAAAGCCCCTCAGCACCCGCCTTGCTTCAGAGCTCCCGAGGCAGCTGCCGAGGCCGCGCAGCAAGCGGGGGGAATTTTCTGATGTATTTTTTTCCATCTGCGAGATGTGAGGACTGGCTGTGGGCCACCCTCGAAGCCCTTGCCCGCACGCCCGCTGCCCGGGGACCTGTGGTACACTGCGATACAGGCTTGATCCCAAACACATCGCCTGATCCAGTTTGCAGATGAGATGTTCACGGCATGTACCCAGTGTTTCTGTGGGGCTACTTGCCTTCAGACTTTTTTAGCTTGGTACACTGTCACCACTATCATGGCTGCATCGTGCACTTCCTGACTGACCCTGGTCAGCACTGGTCTTGAGAAAATCTGCAATAGAAACATAGAAACGTCTGGGTTGGAAGGGAGCTCTAGAGCTCATCTGGTCCAACCCCCCTGCTGAGAGCAGGGACATCCTCAACTAGAGCAGGGTGCTCAGAGCTCTGTCAGGCCTCACCTTGAATGTCTCCAGGGATGGGGCCTCAACCACCTTCCTGGGCAACCTGTTCCAGTGCTCCACCACTCTCGGCATAAGGAGCTTCCTCATTACCTCCAATCTAAATCCACTCCTTTCTCATTTAAAACCATTGCTCCTCGTCCTTTCACTCCAGGCCTTTGTAACCAGGCCCTCTCCAGTCTTTTTATCAGTTCCCTTCCACTGGAATGTGGCTCTTAGGTGCCCCCAGAGCCTTCTCTTCTCCAGGCTGAACAATCCCAGCTCCCAGTCATTAGTTAGGACTCAGAGCAACAACGTGGTGCCGCTGTAGCCGCTGTGTACATGTGTGTTGTGCTGCGGTGGGATTCTGGTCACTGCCTCTTGTCTTACAAATGCTTTAAAGATTTTTTTCAAATTTAAATCAATGTTATTTGGTACTGAAGGGAAAGACGCAGTGCAAACTTTGGGAAGGGGACGGGAGGATACATTGGGGGTGGCTGGGAAAGCACTGGTTCTCCCTGTCCAGGACAGTCCTCCAAATTTGGCACCACCTCTGCTGCCTGAATGGAGTAGAGCCTGTGATGAACTGCCTTTCAGCTACACTTAACATTTTCTCTTGGAAGAGATGTTTGTTTGTTGTGCTTCTCCTGGGAACTCAAGGACGAATGAGTGTGGCTGCAGTGTGGCCAGTGAAACACCCACCACCCAGACAGGGGAATGAAATAAAGTCAGGTCGACTTTAGATTTGTTAAGACACATTGGTCTTTACGTGAAAAGTGCATAAGCGTGTGGTGCAGAGTATTCGGTGTATTGACAACTTTCTGAAATTGAGGTTCTATAATTAATTACTTCCCGTGTGTAGAGTGATAGCAGAATAGCTTTGATCAGGGCAGAGGGAAGGGAATTCAACTGAAATTTCAAGTCCTCAAGAGTTGGAGTGTTTTCCTCTGCTAGATGCAACTGAATCCTTGAAATGCATTACTAGGTTCGCTTGTCAAGAAGAATTTTTTCAGATTCTCACTTCAGATCAGCAGCGGGTGTGTTACTGACAGAACTGCTCGATGCGGGATTCGCTTCCTCGTTAGCCAGCTGGCTTCGCAGCAGCGTGCGGCAGCGCTGCCACCCCGCGGCTTCTTCCAGAAACGGTTCCATCGCAGCTCGGTGAGGATGGTGAAGCGAGGCGAGCTTTTGGAAAGTGGAACTCTGAATTTAAAGCGACTGCTACCACAGGTCATTAACTCTGCACGGGATCTCCAGCATTTTTATGGAGTGCCTTAAGGATATTTTAATTCTTTATGAGCTTCAGCATAAAGGCTCTGAGTCATTCCAATTAACACTGCTAATGTGGGGTAGGTTGTTAAGATGTCTTCTCCCTGACGGTACTTTTGAGGTTCTATATGGCTGTATTGCAACAGATGCCATTGTTCTGTGTTAACAGAAATGTGCAGTCATCACCAGACATTAAGAATTTATTTATTTATTTTTAACCGAGGAAGAGATGAAACTTTACAGTCTCAAAGTTTTATCTGCTTTGTCAGACTGAGCTTTTCCCATTCAGACTACGATACGTTCTGGAGATTGCCTCTTTAAATATATACATGCAAAGTGTGTAAATGTATGCAAGTAGTTACGATCACAGTAACATGGAATGCAAATAAGGTGATTGAGCACCCACCTAATTTGATAGTTTAATTTTGACAGTTTATCAGTTATGTCTGCAATTTTATCCCATACCTATATAGTTACAAAACTGGTTATCCTGTCCTTATGTTCACCCTCTCCTGGTCTCCATCGCTCTGTGCAACTCCAGTTTGGCTCTCTGGCTTCCTCCACTGGTACCAATGAGATGTTAAGGATTTCCCACCTGCAGAAACTGTGTCCTCATCTGCTTCTTGCTGTTGCTTATTCTAATTGACCAGATGCTGTACTGCCATCAAACAGGGAAGGCACAGAGGCCATTGCTGACACTGTCACTTCCTTACTATGTGATTTAATTTTCCTATGCCTTTGTTTCTCAATCCATTGTTTGGGAAGCAAAGAGGAGATGAAGGTGTGGGGAGGCTGTTTCACGTGCATGGAACTGTGGGCTGCTTTGGAGCATCAGTACTAGTGTAATTAAAATAAGGATAATCAAACTTTAGGACACCGCACATACATTTGTTCAGTAATTACAGCAATGAGAGTGAACAAAGGTGCAATTTCATTATGTTGTTATTCAGCTGTAACAGCAGGTTTCTGTAAAATAGAAAAAAATCAATGCTCACCAAATGGAAACAAATGCGTGGTTATCTGGATTTGTCTATTTTTATAGGGTTAATTTTCTATCAGGTAAGGTCTAGTGCAAGGTAGACTGTGGGCAAGTGTAGGGAGAGAGTGAAAGCTGGATGGCCCCCTGAGGCAATCCACAGTGAAGGCTAGATGAGGAGTTTGATACAGCTGCATCTTGAGTACTGTGGGCTCTCTGCAGGAGACTATATTGAAGTATTGGTGTTGAAGAAGAGGTCCCTGGGAGCAACCCGTATCTCACACGTTCTGTAGAAATGACACTGTGTGGAAAATCGTCAGCTACACGCGTGTGATACTGCAGGTTAATTATGAGACATCTCCCAAGCTGGCAGCGGGCAGGGAATGAGCTTAAACGTGTGGCAGGAGATCAGTCAGAGAGGGAATCCTTCGCTCCAGGGCTTACTTTATCAGGTGAAACTCTAAACTCAAACGCACCTTCTCACACTTCTCTGATGATGTACAGTATGATAACTCGTGCCAGCACTATCAGACTGTTGCCTCCCTGCTGTAAGTGGTACTTCCACAAGCTCCACCAAATTCAAGCATTCTGTTTAATTTTGTAATTTATATTCTTTTATAGAGATGTGTTTATATTCAAAATAAACATAGATACTATGTAGTCTGTAAATATTTATGCCATATTTTTAACATGGAGTTTATATATTACATTGTACATGTATATATTGTGTAATACATATAGCTAGATATACTGTTTAATATAATAGAAGTGTATGAAGAAAGAAGCAGTTAAGTACCCCAAAATAAAAGTCAAATGAGGTTTTTCTTTAGTAAACTTTACAGTAATTTACTGCATATCTGTAGTTTCATCCTGTACATCTTGTAAATGGTATTTACAGACTATGCCTACTGACCTTTGTTAACAGTAATAGAGAAACATGATGAAAGTAGTAGAATCAGAAGACCGAGTGTGAGGGAAATGAGGGAGAAAAGTTTACAGTAAGATGGTAATGTTGGCTCCTCAGCAGTCTCCCTGCTATGCTACATGTAGCTGTAGCCAAGCAATCTGTGGGTGCTGGCCTTGCTCACCCCATTTTGCTTCCTACCCCAGCAGAAAGATGTTAAGCATGCACAGACAGCACCTGCTGTCTGTCTCAAGCCTTCCCATGGACTTAAGTAAGGGAATATCTCAATTCCAGATCTTGGCATGAGGTTAACACGATGCTGCTTGGCAGTAGCATGAAAGAGATACTCTGAGTGCATATATCAAATTTTGGCATCAGGGACTCAGAGCTCAGGTAGAAAGGGAACTGCAGAGCTTAGTAGAGCTGGGCAACAGACGAACAGAAGTTTTCAATGTCAAAATTGAGGATCTAATGTTGTTTAAATCTCCCGTTATGTTTGATCTTGAACTCGGCCTCTTGCTTCTAGTGACCCCTAGTCTTAATTTATCAGTTATGAGATGCAAATAGCAAAGAATGTGCCCACTAAGAATTTTTGGCTCATAAAAGATAGCAGGTTGATCAAGAAAACAAGTGAGAAGAGCACGAGGTGGGAGTGAGACAAAAGCATCAAGTACCTTTATTGTTCTAGTTTTTACGGCTGCAGTGACTCTGATAAAACAGAACCAAGGCTTATTTTTCATAGTGCTTGGTTGTTAGCAGGGTCCTTGGCATGCCTTTGGCCTATCTGACTAACTTTCTTCTGGAAATGTCCAAGCATGCTCTGGGAATAGTGCGCGCCAGGGACTGTTCTTACCCTTTGCCGAACGTGGAGTAAAACACAGGTATATGTGGATGTGAGCCTGGCCATGGCACTGCTGCTTGGAGCCAATGGTCCACAGTCTGTTTCATCTACAGGTAACTATAAAAGGTAACTGCCATCTTCTGTTTCATTTCTGTATTGACTCTGAGGTGGCAGCAGTATAAAAGTCCTTATGTAAGAAAGAAACAACACGTTACTGGTGAGGAAGAACTGTTCCCATACTGGTCAGCTCAGCTGTCCACAGGCATCACAAGAAACAGGATGCTGAAGCAAAAGGCCGCACTGACACTTGGATTGCTTGTTGCACACGATGGCCTTCGCCTCATCCCTGACGGGGGAGGGAAGTGCCGCCGCAGCAGCCTGGGAAGCCATCCAGTGGGACAGTTATTTGTGTGAGTGCATCCCTGGGAACATTCGCTGCCTGTGCCCGCTCCTCCTCCCGTGCTGCTGCTGTGCAGGATTTCACAGATGTTCCTCCCAGAGAAGGCAGCTGCAGCTCTCAGCCTCCCAGTTTCCTTCTCCCTGGTGGTCTGGTCCCACCCGGCTGTGATGGAGCTGCTGATAGTTCCTCCCTTCCCCAGCCCATCCTTTCACAAGGACTGAGCAGTAGTAGTCGGAGGATTGTTCTGTGCCTTTTCCCCCCTTTTTTCCTCCTGTCTTCCTTTTTTTTTTTTTTTCACTAGTGTTTCTGCTCCTTGTTTTTTAAACAGCCTATAAACAAGCAAGAGAAAACTGGAGTGTGTAGATAATCTGTATTTATAGTTGGATATGGTCTTATAGTTTATATAGCAGCCTGGGATGTAAATAAGTGTTGGGTATTTTTCTTGCTTAAGGGAAACTGCCTCATAGATTTTAAAGTGAAGGAAAGGTTTGCATTGTTTTTTATTCTTCTGCTTTTTGTCATGATCTCCTTTCCTCGCAAGGAGGTTTGGATCTCTGCACTCCCCATGCAATGACAGTGTAGCTGTGTGCTCGCATGTGCATTGGCTTGAAAATGTATTTCATCTGTTTACAAGTTTCGGTTTAAGGGCAAAACCCTAAGGCAAGAAAATGCGTCATCTCAGGCCTGTTGTGACCCTAGGGTATGTCCACGCCGCATTTGGGAAATGCGATGACTGCATGCCTAGGCCTCCCAAAGTCATTTTTTATAGCTAGCTCAGATGCACCAGTGTCTGAAGCGAACTAAAGAAAAATTATTTACTTGCAAAACTTTGCTGGGTTTGGAGTCCGCCAGCAGCAGTCCTCACAAAGGTAACCCAAGATTTTTTCACATCCCTCCCAGAGCAAAAATTTTAGATCAGACCTATGACATCTCAGGGTTGCAGAAATTCACCAAGCCATAACACACAGATAGCTTGGCAGCACTAGATACAAAAAAAAAAGGTGATTATCACTGGTTGTGCCCCCTCCTATCCATAAAGCACGCTGGGCAGAAAAGCACAATGCAGTCCACAGATGAATAGTGAGCACAAAGTTGTATTTACCCTTTGGGTCTGCATTTGGCAGCACAGCCTCAATACAGGAATAGTCAGTGTTACATGACTAGCCATGAACGGGGACAATTCAAATCTCTGGCTGTTGGGATAAATTCTGTATGGAGGCTTTTCTGGGTATGTAAATAAATGGAAATTACAGAATGCTCTGCTGTTTGGTGCCACAAATTTCAATTTCATTGAGATTTAATTTAATTTCAATGTCACTGAAATTTCATTTAAAAACCTGTCCCTTTTGGGAGACTCTGAGTGATGATCTACATTCAGATACCCAGACAGAAATCAGAAATACCCTGTACTTTTATAAGGTTATGCCCTCCACTTGTACACGAGACACATGTAAGCTTTGTTCTCTTTCAGACAGCTTATTACTTTTAATTAGCCTTGTAATTAGCTCACATCTTTTACATTTTTTTTTTCTACAAATATTTATGAATTGCAATGACAATGAGGTTTCCGGAAAGATTACCTTTTTAAAAACAAATGTGATTCATTTACAAGGAAGCATGTTTTTCCAGGCAGACACAAGTGTGGAGTGACCAATACAAATACTTCAAACAAACCTGTGCTTGTGATCCTGTCACTGTATCTGGGATTCAAACAAGCTTCCCTACAGAAGAAATCACACAGATCTTCTGTCTTTTTAATTTCCAAGGTGAGATGGGAAATTCGACCTTGGAGGTACTTTAAAGAATAAATTATCTAGTGTATGTTCTCCTTGTGCACCTTACACCTCGGGGGCATGACCATCACTGTGGCCTCGCTGCCCCAGTCAGCACCCAGGACAGCAAGGCATTGTGCAGGTGTCTGCAAAGTGGCTTTCTTGCTGTGATGATGTTTCAGGCTGGCAGATTTCCATCCCAGAGAGAGGATAAGATAAGCCTAAAATGTGTGTTCTGTAAGGGATGGAAAAATGCTTGCTCCTAAAGACCTTACTGACTGAAAACTGCTGCTAAGGAGTACAGCACGAGCACCGAACCCGGGAGTCGGAGCACTGAGTGCAGCTCTGCAAATAAAGGATTTTTTTAATTCTCTATCTGAACTGAAAAAATGGTCATGAAGTAGTGGAACTGGGTTTCCTTAAAAGAAATAAAAAAACCCAAAATATACCCCAACAAACTAGTATTAAAATCAGACGGGACTAAGCTATTTTTAGAGTTCTTATCTTAAAGCTCATAGGTCTGTAAGCAGGTTTTCTATGAACCTATATCCTGTAATTGAAGCAGAGTTTGAAGCTTCATCTATAGCTGGAACTCTGACCTGTATGCTCTCATAGCTGGTAAAGGCTGATTTCGTGTTGAAACCTTTCCTTTAGTTGCAGAATTGAATGACTTTTTTTCCTTTCTCAGCTGCCTGTTTTCACACCAAAAAAAAATTAAAATGATACCTATTTAGTTATCTTTGAGACCTCTGTCAAATTCAGTTGAAATCAGGCAATGAGTTCAAGCATTACAGGGAGGGAATGTATACAGACACTCACGCAGCTGCATTTACATCCATGTAGATACAGAAAGATAAATCAAGGCAGCTTTGTTTCCACGTGGAGAAGGGGGGTAAGTATATTTTGATAAATACTAAAATGCATCACCTTGTGCAGAAAAGCAATAAAGCAAACAAAATATTTGCTTTAAAATAATTTACATAAATATTTAAACCAGTTTCCTCTTTTCCCTTAGCACATTTGCAAGCTCCTTTCAAAATCATCAGTTGCTTCAGTCAGACTAAACATATATTTTATGGTTGTAAATTTTTTTTTTCTGTAAAATTGCACTCAGCAGTGGGGAAGAATGATTTCACTCATTGTTCTCCTGAGATACCTGATAGGACTCTTAATTCATCCAAGAAAGTTGGGCCATTAAAGTCAACTGCCAATACTGTCAGGATTGTGCCCTTATACAAGAAGTCAGTGGACCAACAGTTCCCAGACACATAAATGCCTCTAAAAAAATATGTTTGTTGTCTTCAAAATGGAAATAAAGCCACTAATTGTTTTACAATCAGAGTAAGGCTGATATTTACCCTTTGGTGTACGGCTGGTTGCTTTTGTTTATTGCTTGTTTCTTTTTGCCTTTTTGTTTGTTGCTAAACCGTTGCTCAGAGGCAACGACTGAGGAAGGTGGAGGATGCCTGAGGAATATTTTAGTCCCCAAGAGACCTGCAACCTAGACTGCTGGATAAAGTGAAGAGCAGCATTAGAAATAGCAGTGTCTACAGACTCCTCTTACCATTCAACTTATGCTGCAGCTTTTGGCACATGGTTGTGGCTGTGTTCCTCACATTTCACGGGGTACTATTGCATTTCTCCCTTATCTTTCTCCATGCTGTGTTTCAGGTGGCAAATGAACACTGAACACATCTAACTAAAAAAGGGTTTGAAAGATGCTGAGTGCGGTTAGTAAACACTGCAAAGCAGGGTGGCAAAGAAGCAAGTGTGAAAATATTCAGAATTTAACTCTTATTTTTATGTATATCTCATATGTCTATCCACTTCTGCTTTCTAGAAGGAAAACAGCACCTTGCTATGAGCCTCAAGCAGGCATTAGCTAGTATGGATTTAAATCGAGATCCTGGTTAAATCCAACGGTTAATTTCTATTTAGTGGCTAAATACAGTGGTTAAAACGGTATTTGTGCATTTGCTGTATCAGTCATTTGCACTGTTTATGGTCAGAGAGCTCTATTCTGTCTCCCTTTAAGAGAACAACGATTCCCACTAAATTTTTCAGTTTCTGTGGCCAGGAAATCAGCACTTTCCACTGTGCTTACTGGTAGTCGCTCATCTCTTCAGCAAGAGCTGTGGCTGTTAAAGATGATATGTTTGGCAGTAGTCAAAGCTGTGTGTGTAACTGCTTGTCTCAACTGGAGCAGCCCCACTCGCAACAGCGAAGTTGTACATGGCTAGACCAGAGGCGAGGAGGTCTGCTTTTAATTGTGCGGGATGGAGATAAATCTGTGAAAAAGTGAAATTAAACAGCGCTTCCCTTCAAAACCATTAGGACGATGCAGGAGGCCCTGGCCCTTTCCATATGGAGGGCCGAGATGTTTGCACAGCCTTGGGTTCATAGCGAACTGCTTTAATTAAACCTAGCCCACGCATGAACCCGACTGGTGAATTTGGGTCGCCTGGAGGACGCACTACCTCACCCAGTTATCTCGGGGGAAGGGGGATAGGAGAAGAAACATAATCCAGCCTGCACGGCTGCTCGGGGCGGCTCAGCGCCCGCCTGCGGGGGGTGCCCGGGGGAAGCAGCTCCCGGGATGGTCCGTGGCCCCTGCTTTGCCTGTGACCGCGCCCTGGCCCCCGCCGACGCGCCCCGCACCCGCCCGGGACGGAGTGTTTGGCGCTGCCCTTCTCCAGCAATGCCTGCTCTTGGCCATCAAGTATCCAGGTATCAAACGGAACAGGGGGACGGTATTGAAAGAGCAAGTGAAGCGGAAATTTAAAGCCCCTCTGCTAATAATAACAGTATAAATAACCGAAGACGTCTTGTAAACAGTGCGGTCATAACCCTGAAACATTAAACAGCGCGGTGGGATCTGGCGCATCAGCTGCAGGCGGTCGCTGCCGGTGCAGGGGGAGCGTCCCGCACTCCTGTTTATCTCAGCCTCATCTCCCACGGGCGCGCTGATCGATAGAGGGGAGATGTTTAAGTTACAAATTCCCGGCAGCGAGGCCCGGGGCCAGAGAGGGATCCTC
>JANHFX010012647.1:0-35166 GCA_027560015.1 Chloroceryle amazona | reverse complement strand
GAAAATCTGCTGCTTCTTCCTTGGTCTGACCAATGCAGGCAGGGCCACAGCCCAGATCGATGTCCTTCTTACCTTGGGGGTGCTGGGGTCACCCCGGCAGCTTACCATGGCCAAGTGCAAATGCAACTTGCACACGTTGTCAAGTAAGAGCTTCTCCTCTTGAGAGCCCGAGGGCTTGCTCTGGATAAATTGACAGTGTCAGCCCTTGTGTTGCTGAGCAACCTGGTAGGCAGCCTGTGGTGAAGGAGCAGGTTGTGATTTAGAGAAGGACCCACATCTCCTGCTGACTCTAATCAAGGTCCTGGCCCTGGATACAGATTGCAGCCTGGTTTGGCTGCTCCTCTTATCTCAAGCTCGGGGTGAGTGTTTATAATGCTGTAGTGTTCACAGCTTCCATCCAACAGTGTTTGCATTTGCTCCTAGTGTTTTGATCATGGTAATAAATTCTAGCTCCTCTGGCAAATTGAATCTCACCTAGGAGGCTACAAGTGTTAGCATTGATGAACTGAGGTACTCTGCTGCCTCTTGGCTTCTTACAGCTCTGCAGGACTGATGCCTTTCTTCAGCAATGCCACTTGCCCATTTTGGGATCACCTCCAGGCAGGTGAGAGGCTTTTCCTCTGTCCTGTGAACTGCCTGATCCAGCAGCACTGGTGCTTGAGCTGGCAAGACAGCATGTTGTGAGGTGAGAGTGCTGGTGCTGTGGAGGGACAGAGGTCATCTAGACACCCTGCAGGTGGGTCCTGAGGGTGATAAACTTCTCTCCAAGGCTTAAGCCCTGTTATGGTGAAAAAAATAATTTCTAAACCTGCCTTGTTTCCAGTTTGCTCTGGCTTAGAGAAGGTAATACACTTGGGCCTGCTATTCTAAAGCTGTTTCTAGCCATTGCCTTGACCTGAGACTCTTTAAAAATGAAGCTGAAAATCTGGTTCTTCAAAAAGGGAAACCAAAACAGTGCCAGAGCCTGATGCTGCTGAGCAGTGAGGCTGCAGCCATCCAAAACCAAGCAAGAAAAATTGCTGCATGGCTTTGAGTCACACTGAGGATGGACACCAGCCTATTACTGCTCTGGCTTCTCTATCAGAAAGGTGCCACTTGGTGCAAACACTGTGGTGGAAACAGGATGTTTCAGACCTTCCCTGCTGATGGTGAGAGGTGCATTGGGTTTCAGCATCTGTGAAAAAACCCATCTGTCCCCTGGCCAGTGATGGGACTCAGATACAAAGTCTCTTACTTGTGTACTCCAAGGTCCCAAGGGCATGTATTCAGGCCCAGGATCAGCAGGTCAGTGAGATCTGCCTCGCCAAAAGGATGCTGTAAGGAAATAGCTGTTGTAGGGGGATACTGCTGCAGGAGTAGGCTGTCCATGGTGAGATGTGATGCTTCCAAAATCCATGCTTTTGGTACTCAGAAAGTTATTTGCTGCAACCTCACTATCAGTTGAAGGTTAAATCTCTTGAGAGCTGTCCATGTTGCTTCTTGCTAAGCTAGTGAGGCTGGGGCTGTCCTGATGAGTGGCTCATCTCAAATCTGCTGTCCTAGTGCTGCTTGTGAGAAATTCCTGCAGCATCTATCACAACTTCCTGGTCCCTGAAAATCCTGCATTGGTTTTGCACGTTGCTCCTGAAGGCTCATTTGACTGGTGTTAAGTACTTTGATCTGTTTTCATTTGCCACCTACTCCCCTGACCTGCTTTGCACTGTGACTTTTCTCTGCTGGCTGCAGCCTGCAGATCCCCAACATCAGTCTCCATTAGGTGACACCTCTTTACCAACATTTACATGCTCAACGTACAATCAGGTAATTGCTGTGCAATTTCACACTCAGGTGATTTATTGCAAGCTCATCCAGTCGGTGACTATAATAATTAATCTGGAAATTAAACTTGCTTTTAAATTAAGCCATGCATTATAGTAGCATGATGGGTACTTGCTAATTCGTTAGATTTAAAGGGTGGTGTCACTTGCTTCTCCTATCCAAAGAAACCATGGTGGCTTTAATGTGACCCATCGTTCCCAAGTACTGGGGAGCCAAAGCAATGATCAGTCTTGGGGCATCAAGAGCAAAGGGTGAGGTGAGGCAGTTTCTTGGAAGACATCAGTACCAGGAACTGACTGTCATGTGAATCAGACCAGTTCACTCACCAGGCGGGAAACTAATGCTAATCCCAAATTTTACCTCTAATCCCCTGATGTTGGACTTGATTTAAAATAGCTTGAGAATAAGGGGAAAAAAGATTTATTATTTGCTTGTTTTGCAGCTTCCACGGGGCTACATCTCCCTGATCCAGACAGGAGAGTCAATAGGTCTTAAATGAGCAATGCTTGGTACAAATACCTCAGTAAATACCAAATGCTTTTTTGGTTTTCTGCAGCTTTTAAGAGTTTGGGAGGAAACGAGCATCATATGGGGCCATCTCTCAAGGAGGAAAAAAAGCTGCTGGGAGGTGTGAGCAGTCAAAAGTTCATAATTTCTGCAAAACCAGCCCTTTCTATGCAATATGTTGTTGCTTTAAACTTTAAAGCCTTCCTACCTTCCTCTTTGTTTGGTTTCTCTTTAAGTGAATCCTTTCAGAGATGCTTGTTAATTCATCTCCACTTGAACCGGGTGGGGGTGGTGTGGGTCTTGGGGGTGCGGTGCCTGTAATGCTAAAATATACAGTAGCCATGCGGGTTATCTCACTCTAGCAGTCCCTTGCATTGTGACTGGCTTTCCCCCTTCCACCTGCAGCTGGGAGCCCAGCTCCCACTCATTTGTTCATTAATCCCTTTCATTCCCTGATCATTTGTTCGTATCCTTTGCAGCATGGGGAGAAAATTGCAATCCTGAAAACAAACAGAAATTGGTCTTCCCTTTGGAAAGAAAAGTCAGTCCATTTAAATCGTTTGTTCTCTTTGAGATCTGCCTGTGTGCAAATGAGACAGAGGTCTCCCATAATGGAGTTGAAGCCTTGATGCTGAGCAGGGACAATAGGAGGGAACCCACACCTGTTCCTTTTGTATCACACTCTCTCCCTTTGCCCACCCTGCTGCAAAGGGGATCAGATGAATTTTTCAGGGCAGATGGATAAGTTTTAATGATGTACCTCTGTATTCCTCTGGCCTCTAGTAAACATGATTAAAGCCAAGAGATTTGCTGATTGCAATCTTCAAAGGAAAAGAGTTACTCCCACCACGCAGCACCACTACTGCTGCAAAATTTCTTTCAGTTTGTGCTCAGACAAGGTGCTGGGCTGTGGGGCCATGTGATTGCAGATTTACCTGCCTTGATATTGGCCCTTTTCCTGGCTGTGTGTGCACAGAATGATGTGGCAGCTCAGGAAGAGACAGGGTCCAAAACCGAGAACCTGGTCCCTCCCACAGGCATGGGAAAGCATGGGACCCTTTGCCTCTTGGAGCTCTGTGAGGAGATGGCAGTAAAATCTGTCTCCTGCTTCATTCCAGGTGATCCCTTCTCTTAAACTTGCCTTATGCTGGGAAATAAGCTCTACCTGTAAATTTTCTGGATGAGCAGTTTTAATTCTACATGAGATGCAGGAGCTCAACCTGCCCAGCCATGGTCACCACCATAGTCAGACTGGGGCAGAGCGTGTGTCTGTGGGGAATGGGGCTGTACTGAGCTGAGTGAGCTGCAGCAGCTGTGCAGCTTGTGAGCCTCAGCTCCTGGTCTGTGCTGAGGACAGGGCAATCTGGGGACAAGGGACCTCCTACAGAGCCTAAACCAGGCTGCTGATATGGTGGTGGAAGAAGGCTTGGGGAACTTGCTTTTTTGTCTGTAAGCGGAGGCTGATCTTTTTTCCCTGCAAAAGTGGGATGGAATAAGTCATTCCAGGTTGTATGTGAACAGGCTATTTAGCTACTGCAGCCCATTAACTGATGCTTAATATCTAAATTTCCCAATTTGCAGAGATGCTGACCTACTCAAGTGTGTGAGGTGTTCTAGAAGTGGCTGCTGCCTTCTGGCTTGTCTCTATTTAAAGCTCAGCGGAAACTTTGGCATCTTGTCCCCGTCTCATACAAGGAACTTCTTTTCTATCCTGAAGAGTTATCAGCTACATTTACTGTCAAGAAGCTTGTGAGAGTAATGAACTCTGGAAACTACTTATCTGTCTTCTGAAAAAAAAAATAAATGTTTTTGTTGTGGAAACCAAATGGTATTTTGCACTAAGCAAAAAACTAAAACATACTCCATCTCAAATGTCATCTGCTTGCGAAACTGCTCACAACCTACAAAGCAGAAATTGTTTAATGTAATGACTGACAGGGTTTAGTTAGTGTCACTTCCTGGAGGGCAATATAGTGAATTAATTATTGCAAAGTGAGCCGAGGAGTCTTTGCTTTGGTTTTGCTTTGGATGAGCCCTTTCACCCCCATCCCATCCAAGTGAAGTAGTGCTGTTACTTCTGTAGGATGTAGCTTACATTCTAGGATGAAGGGTGCTGTTACCCAGTACTGGCAGTCCTTCACTGCCTCTCTGCCATTGCTTTGTCCTTCAGCATTCTTGGAAGTGGATAATTCTGCCTAACAGTTTGGGAAAGATTTGCCTACCACAGTGCTAGAAAGCAAAGACATCCATAGAAACCTCTCCTGCACCACTATTGGTGATGTGCTTATGCTGGAGACTCACCAATCCATGGAGGCAGAGCTGCTGTGATCTCTCCAAAGGAGTGTCTGCAGCATGTTGAGCTGTTGTCTGCCTGAATAGATACTGGAAGAAGCACTGATGACTTTTGCCTTGTTCAAAACCTCTTGGGTTTGCTTTTTGTTACTTTAATTCTCCACAGGCAAAAGTGAGTCTCCAGTTTGATGCAAATGAGTAAGCAGAGCTATTGCGAGAACTGTTGCTCAGCTCACAGCTGGAGCAGGGTCCTTTCTGGAGGATGCAGCACATGGACCTGGGCTGACCTTGGCTGCAAAGGATGTCCCTGAATATGTGCTTCGCTCTGACAACTCAGACTAAAACTCCCCTAAGCCTCACTGCTTTGTGTGATTCATCGGTTCAGGCTTTGTGTCTCTGTGCTTTTGCTCCTCACCTCTGGTTAGAGGCAGAATGGCAGCTGCACAGCTCTATGCTCTTCAGCCACTGTCACTAAATCAGCCAAAGTGTCATTGCCATTTCTTGTTTAAAACACTGGCTGCACTAAAAATACCTCTGCCCCTGCAACCCAGATGGTGAATGGAGGAGTTGGGGCTGCAGGGGCCCAGCAAACTGCTTAGCATGACAATACATCTCTAGTTGTTCATGTGCAAGGTTTGGTGCTGGGTGGATGAGGTGAAAAGACAGGTGGGTGATTCATAGCCGAGTCACAGGTCCTTTGGCTGGAGGGAATTTTTGCCCCCCATTTGCAGCAAGGGGAGAAGATTGAACTGAGTTCTGCTCTAGAATTTAAGCCGTGTTAGGTCAAGGATGTCCTTCCACAAGGGTCTTGGCAGGTGCTTGCTGGTGAAAAATGTCCAGCTTCCTCCTCATGTGGCTGCTCAAACGACTAGGGACTGGTCTGGGTTGGGTTTAGTGTGTTCTAATTAAGCCTTAGCTGTTAACCACTGTTCTGTTGCCCCATCTTTAAAGTTGGATGACCTGGTCCTGCTCAGATGTGAAGGATTTTCTGGTTTTGCAGCTCTTTAGGGATAAAGAACATGAAAGGTTGAGCTTTATGGCATTAAATTAATTGAAATATCCTTTAAAAGCTGCAGGTAAAAGTAGAGATTTGGGATGAGAAAGTGTCTTGCTGTAGGGGCAGCTGGTTTGGCAGGTTGGAGTTCAGAGTTTGGGGTGTCTACAAGAGGATAGAGAACTTGGCTGCCTTCTTGCAGGGTTAAAACTGGAATAGCTGCAGTAGTTGCTAAACAGGCTCTTTATTTCAGCTGGAAGACAAACAGCTGCAGAGGCCATATTCTTCCTCTGTTGGTCTGCAACAGTGCTGCCTGGCTACTTCTCCACCCCTAACTCAAAAGAGAAATGAGCTTTTGGAGCTGTTGTTTCATATTTGAGCAAAAGTGGGGAAATGCTAATAGAATATGCAGCACTTTCCACTCACTAGTCCTCTTAGGTTTGATTAAAATGCATTCGGGCTCCTGGGAGGAAGAGAAGTGCCTCCAATGTGGTAGTCTTAGTCTTGGTATTTCATTTAACTTGGTATAGTTTCATGGCCTGTCTCAAAAGGCCTTATTAACAAGGCAGGGTGTGAATTCATTGTGAAGTCACCAGGAGCAACACTGCCTACAGCAGCAACATGGTGGTGATGTGATTCATAGTGCCGGTCTAGCTGTCTGGTTTGATTTTTAACTGCTGCTCCCCTTTTCTTCAGTCAGCTTCCCACTTGAGGTAAAGGAAATTATATGTGATCCCTGGGAGAGATTTGTCACACCCAGCAGCATGTACTCGGTGGATGTTGACCCTGTTATGGCAGGGTTGAAATTCCACAAGGTTAGACTCCTGTCACACCAAACACCAATAGTCAAGGATAAGAACCCAAAATGACTTGTGGTTACAGGGTGGCAAGTGGGTGGGATACCTCACAAGCACATCTCACGGGCACCTTCCAGGTATGTGCAGAACTGAGAACTTGCTGCCATCTATCCTTGTAGACCCTGAAAAGCTGTTTGGCTGTACTACAAGGGAGAGTTTTGGAGAAGGAAGGATGATGCCCATGTTATTGGGTTACAGATGGTATCAAGCCTGTCTGATGCTCCTGGATTCTTGGGGGCTGCAGCACTGCAGTCATCAACTGGAGCAAGTCAGGTATTTATAGTGCAGTTATGCCCCAGGACTGGAAATCTGGGATGGGAGTTGCTGTGTCAGACACACAGTAAGATCTAATGATTCTCTGGGCTTCCAGCCTTTGCTGATGGGGGAAAGGAGGAGGGGAAACAAAAATCAAACTCCAGGCATCCATAATCAAAACAACAAATGTGCAGAGACCACTTTGTGCTGATGGGCAGGAGGCTATAAGTGCTGTGAGGTGAGCTTGCACTGCTAAGCTCTGCTGGCTCCCAAAGTCGATGAAGATGAGTCCTTGTTCACTGTGGAGATGCATATGGGATGTCACTGGCAGGGGAGGCAGAGACAGACTGGGGAGCACCTCATCTGTGGGCTGGAGGGCCCTGTGAGAAGCAGTGTGGCCTGACCTCAGTGTCTCACAGCTGTATTTGCTATACCTGATGGAAATGGCCTTTTCTGCCCTGCCTTTGTGCAAAGCTCCAGCTTCTGCAGAGAAGACTTGGTAACCGTATCCAATAGACTGACTCTTGGTGTCTCCTCTAATGACTCACTGATACTGTTATCAACTCATTACTGCATGCTGCTCTGCCTAAATGGACAGTTAATTTGCTCGTAACAGGCACTACTAGTTTGCATCCCTTAGCCACTCTGTTATTGATGTAACTGCACCCAGCTGCAAATTAATTTGCTGCTGCTTCATTGGCCCAGAGCAAATTGCTTGGAGATGTATCCTATATTCATAGATGGCAGACTAGACTTGGCAGGGTGCTGGGTGTCAACTACAGCCCTCTGTATCAAACTTTGATTAACAACTCCTGCTCGGGGCGGGGGGGGACCTGTGCTTCAGAGCAAGTTGTCAGGGCCCTGGGTGCCTACAACCTTGGTCAAGGAGCTTGAGCAGAGGTGAAAATAGGAAGAGGATGGTGCTGGGTGACCTCTGAAGCTCTTTGTGGGAATAGTTGCGTCATTTGATATCTCTTCCCTGATGCAGACAGATGCCATGGGTTGGGGGGAGAGCCCCATGGCAGGACAGAGCTGGGAGTGAGCTGTGGTCCGTCTCCTTTGGAGTGAGGGTCTCGGTGTGGCTGGGCTTGAAGTGCTTTAATCTGCACATGCAGGGTTGTTCTTTAGCTGGTTTATCTTCATGCAGCACAAGCACAACATAAGTGAAGTATTCCTTCTTTCCATGGCACTGACGAAAGTCTTAACATCAATGATCTTAAATTAATGATATGTTGAAAGCTCAAAAGTAAGGGAGCAGGAATTAATATCCTTGAGACCTGTCTAGTTCTGCCTCTTCTGACACCTCCTAATTTTCCATGTAAATTGACTTATGGATCTTTGGCTCAAAGGCTGTGTTGTGTGCTGGGGGAGTCTGGCGTGTCTGCTAGGAAATTATCCAGCGTAATGGCAGGCTTATAATTGTGCTGTAGCTATTCAGATCTGCCTCCCCATGTGGATGCCCTATCTGAGACTATCTGAATAATGACTGCATTTAGAGCAGTTTAGCGTGCATTTCTGGTTTGTTTAATACTGTATGCCAGGATGCAACAGGCCCCTGTGTGCACAGTTGTGCTCATAATAAAACACGATATTTAATCTTTCTGTTGTATTGACTCAACCGCGCACGAACAGCAGGAATAGTTCTTATGCACACACCTAGAAGAATAAGCTCAGGCTTCAGCTTATCCAGGTAAAATAAATTAACCCTGAATTTTGTAGAAAGTAAATAAAGGTGTGAGCACAGCTGCAGGGAAATTCATTCAAAAGGTATCGATTCACTTGATTCTGGATCTGTTACTGTACAACAGTACAGACTGAAGTCTGTTTCTGACTTCAGAGAAAATCATATGTGGGGGTTGGCATTTAAATCTAATTACAATAGGGGAAAAAAAAGCTGGGCGAGTCATTCAATCAGCCGAAATTCTTTCTGCATTTAAAAGAAAAAAGATCTGTTGACTGGCCGTACTTTAAGCACTGTTGATGGGAGGGCTGCATAGTACAATGAGAACTTGTCCCTTTGCACAACAGTAATCAATAAAAACAAAGTATGAAAAGAGCCAGTGTCCCTTTACACTATGAGTTTTCTATTGGAAAATTCCCTCAATTTGCACACAGCACTGTTCCTTACTTTTGAGGCCTGAGCTGAAGATGGGAACCATAGTAACATCAATAATAAGCCTCCAGAAGAAAGGGAAGTTTTGTTGAAACAGTGTTGCTGTTAGACTCTGGAAGATGGCTATGAAAACAAATCTCTGTGAACCTGGAGGCAGAGCCAGTCTGTGCCAGCCCTGGAGGCTGTGCCTGTGATGGATGTGCAGGGGATGCTGCTTCCCCTTTCTCAGGTATGGATCTGCTCAGCAGGCTGCTGGGACGGGATCAGGCTCATCCCAGCAAAGCCTGGTGGTTGCTTTCAGGTAGATGTGTAAGAGGGCAGGGATTTTTCTAAAGTTCAGGACTTAAAATGAAATCTTAGATTAGTCCAGTTCCCCAATTTCTGGAAAAATCTCAGCAGAGATGCTCAGAGCATCAGGTTCATTCTAACCAGTTAAAATATTTTTGTCTTATCAGGGAGGAAATTAAGATGGAAAGGTGTAGATCAGAAGCTTCTACAGGCTCGGGAAGGACCTTTCATTGTTACACTGCCAACATCCCCTTGCTGACGCTGAACTGCTGCTTTGCACTCTGGTGCGCTGCTCCTTTCTGTCCCGAGATGGCCGTGTCCCGGAGGATGTATAAGCAGATAAAGTAATTTCTGCAGAACTGATTTTTTTTGTAATGCATTTCAATGTATGAACTGTTGCTCAGATAGTAATTTTGTGAACTGCCTGTGTTGTCTCTGAGGCTTTCAATCACACTTGTAATATCTAATGTAGCAGCAAAAGGATTGAAGAATTCCCATGAAGACCCGGTGCTCCTGCAGCATGATTTGAGTTCCTGTACCACACAAACAGTCAGATACAGAATTTAAAGTTTGTGCTTCTGCACTGAGCTGTCACAATTGCACTTCATTAGCATTGATGTTTCCTCTTTAACGAACAGATGAAACACTCCTGACAGACTGATCTATCTGAGCTTGTTACTGGTTGCAGAAACTCGTTTCTTAGTTGGTTTATTTTTTTTTTTTTTGCTAGTAATTCTGTAAGTTGGCTGCATGTTGCTAGCTACTCTCTCGCTCATCTAAAGCAACACTCTCACTGCTGGGTCACCTCTCCCAGCCCATGGGATGTATCTTTGCAGCTATTGGAATAAGAACATTTTAAAGAATCAGTATAATGAGGTGTTTTGGAAAAATAAAAGAAATGGAGGTTATGTCCTGTCTCTAATATATCACAGCTCAGCTGATCTGCCTGATCCCTGAAGCTGGTAGGCCTCGGACAAGTGTTTCTGGTAACTTTGTCTTGACTCACCCACTACTCTGTTCTGGTTTTCTTTCCTGTACTAAAGGACAGAGTCAAGATAAGCAGTTGCTTTTTTTTCAGCAGTACTGTAGATTTTATCTGAGATGACAGCCTACACTTTCCAAGGATAAAAGGGTCATCATTATTCTTCTGTCTCCAGCCATCACCCAAGGTTTGGGTCATTAATACTTGTAAAGCATTTGAAATAATTAGATTTCAGGAACTAGAAGACAGCAACTTGTCAGCTTTCCTTCTCGGCAGCTCATTTTCGTGTTGAAATCAGAGCCGTGAGATGTCAAACTCCATTCTTGGGCGGCCACAGAAGAAGCTTTTGGCATGACTCGGACCTTGGTTTGCTTGGAGTTTTTCTGATCCCATGTCATTAATTTCAGTGGAGGCACTGGTGTGAGAGAAGAGACTGGAATTCCTGTTGTGGCTGAGCAGTAAAGGGGGTGTTGAGGCTGTGCAACTGGCCTGTTTCCTTGTGTGATTGTGGACTGTTGAATGCCTGCAATTGCCCTTCTGAGCATTAACCGCTTGGATGTGTATGCAATGTGTAGGATGCCATCCCATTTCAGAGAGGATTGAATACCTGTGTTACTGTGGGTGCCGAGGCTGGGAGGCACTCTCACCCCTTTGGAGGGTAAGTCTGGCAATGTGTGATGCTTTCCTGCCCCAAAGGGTTGCCCTGCATCTCTGCAGGAGGGGTTCCTTGGTCTTTGGCATGCATGTTTCTTTGCTCTCACATTTGCACTGGAGTTACAGAGAAGATGCCTGGCTGCCCTTCTTCTCCAAAGGAGTGTGAGGATAAATAAAGGAGTCTCCAGGGCACATAGGCCCTTATGCTATTTTTTCAAAGAACTACCTAGAGCAGCATCTTCTACCCTCTTGTAGCATTCAGCATTCCAGGAGATCTAGTAGGACCAGAGGTAAAGCCACACCTGACTATATGCAGCCCTTTTCCCAACTGCATACAAAGCTGGACTGGTCACCTTCCCTCCAAAACACTATAAATAGCTATGCTGTGGCAACGTAATGAACAGCGAGCTGAATTTGCTGGGTAAAGCCTCCCCGAGCACACAGGAGACATCCTAATTACACTGATTGGGCCATTACAATGCAGAGTTGATGGGGAGATGTTGGAATGTTGTTTTTTTAATATATATTTTTTTTCTCTTTTACCCTGAGTCTGAGAGTGTCAGGAAAGGAGGGGGGAGGTCTCATTAAAATTCCCCCCAGAAAGACACGTAATTTATTTCACACTGAACAATTGATGTTTCCCATGCTGCAGGAAGACTGAATATTAATTCCAGCCAATGGTCCCTTCTCATTTTGCTGCCAGTGTTTGTGTCCTTAAACCCAGAGATTGTGTCAGTACTGGCTGGGGGTTGTGGCTTGGCACAAGGTGTCTCAGCCCGGGAGCAAATGTTTATGTGCTGGGGAAAAGTATCTGGGCTTGAATAAAAGCAAAGGACAAGTAACTTGCTCTTAGAGGTGACATTTTGCTCTTCCCCCTCCTTCCCCCTTTGATAACACAACAAATTTGTTGCTAGAGCACTTGGAGGTCTGAGCTGGTGATTGTAGTGTAGAAGGTTATAATGAATTGACCTTTAAAAAAGAAAAAAAAGAGGGGGTATGAAAACCCTAAAATGCTTTGTGCAAATTGAAATCCGAAGTCTTCATTTATGAGCAGTCTGGAAGGAGGATCAGAAACCCTGATGTGGACAGTCTGTTCCTTTCAAAACCTGCTTTCATTCTTCAAGGGATGGACTTGGCTGCTGGAGAAAGTTCACCTACAAGAACCAACCTCCTAATGGGATGTCAGTAAGAGCTTTAAGAAGCTCTCACTAGTACTAACTTCAGCCACCATTTCCATGAGCATCTTTATTCCTGCTGAGTACTCTGTCAAAATGTTAGTGCTTGGATTTTCCCCTCATCAAGCTTAATGGGAGAAAAAGTACCCAGCTGCATCCCTGACCCTGCAGAGGGTTGTGAGTGTGAGAAGAAGAACTAGAGCTCCCAGATAGGGCAGGAGTCTTCTCCTTACTGTTGCTGCCCAAGGAGAGTTGTGCTTTTTCTTCAAGCGTCTGGTGGAGCAGGGCAAGGCAGCCCAGTGTTGCCAAGCTGCTGTGCTTCCAGCAGCCTGTGTAGGAAGATAATTGTAAGAGCTCCTTCAGACTTAGCAAAAGCAATTTAATAACCACCAAACACCAGAATAACTAAAATGATATCAGCCTACCTATCCTGCAGATGGAAACCTGCAGGGGACAGAAGAGCACAGGTTGGAGGCAAGGGTTGACTCATCTGTTAACTTAATTTTTACTGAAAGAAATAAGGTTTTAATGCCTAAACAAAAACCTGTGTATGTCACTGTTTGACTGGAGCTTGGAGAAGCCACTGCCCCAAAGGTGTTTCTGTAGAGCTATACCTTGCAGATCTCCTTTTCTCATGCAGTGCTGGATGATGACGTGCTCAGTACCTGGGGTAGAGTCTGCTCCCTGTTGTGCTAAAAACCCACTGACTGCTGTGGTGTGAACTCAAATTCACCCTGGTCTGATGGGCAGCAGAACCTGTCTCTCCTTTCCAGGGGACTAACACTGTATGGACCTGCATGATGGGGGCCGTGAGCTTTCAGTGGTGCTTGCATTTTTCAGCTGCTGTTTTGAGGAGGATGATATTGATATAGTCTGATTTTTGCTTTGGATGAGGAATCCTTCATAGAAAGGCTCAACCCCAAGGAGCATTGTCATTACTCCAGCATCAGGCTGCAGCAGGGACAGCAAAAGATACTGAGCTGACAACCCTGAAGGCTTTTCTAACGTGCTTGTTCTCAGTGTGTCCAGAAGTGCTTTTGAAAGCACCACTCTGTGCAATGTCTTGTCTCATACTGAAGTAAGCCACTTCTCAAGTCTAACTCTGCAGTAGTTGAAGCCCAGCTCTACGCTTCAGGAGAAGACAGTGCCTCTGCTTTCCCATGAGCCAGACTGGGATATCAGGAGTGACAATTTCCACAGACAACACAACTGTCCTGGTAGAAAGATGCTGTGAGAACAACTACTAGGGGGTCCTGTACCATCACAGGAGCTGTTTCCCAAATGGGGTATGGGTAGGACACAAAAGTTTTAAAAATAAGTATTGTCTTTTGGGCCCTTCTGCAATTGGCATCTCCATCGCTTAACAAATATTTTTTCCTCCAGTGGTGGGTGCAGTGAGTTCCCTGTTCAAGTGCTGCCTTGTAAATACAGCTTGAACATACATCATCTGCTGGCTGGAGGCACGGAAGGGCCCCGTCTGCTGGAGGAGCCTTCCAATGGGAGATGGAAGTTGTAGATGGGACATCCTTCCTCTTTTACTTCTCTGCTGTGGGTGAGACTTCCCCGTGTGCTGCCACGCCCCCAGCTGCACAGCAAGTGGAAAGGCTCCAGAAGGACGTGAGGGTTTAGCTGTGTTCCTTTGCTAACAGGAGTTGAGCGAGAAAGGGCATTGCTGTGTGCTTGTTGAATCTGGCAGCAGGACTAATGCAAAGTGAGTGGGCTGGGAACATATCTGTACCTGCTGCATGGCTCCTCTCCCTCCAGTGAGTCTGTTGAATGAAATGCATCCAATTATCAGCTCAGGACGATTGATGAAACACTGATTAGTCAGGTTCTGGCTGTGTCCCAGGGGCCAGTGAGTCACCCCACCTTTCCCTCCACCCCACGCAGCAGCCTCTAGTGTTGTTGCAGTTTGGTCCTGAACAGGTTTAGCTGTGAGGAGGCTTTAGGAGGAGAAGGGTGTCTGGGAACGATGTCACCAACCCACTGCCTAGCAGGGCTTTGGGCACCTCAGTTCAGGCTTGTCCTTAGGTTTGGCTTGGCTGTGACAGTGTGGAAGGCAGCAGGATGTTTTGCTGCCTGGTGTGGATGCAAGGATGTGGGTAATGGAGAAGAGGTAACTGAGAAGGGTGAGCCAGGGACAGAATCTTGCAGCAACCAGCCAAGAAGAGCTCTGTTGCTAGCTGAGAAAGTAGTATAAGTAACTGGATCATCTGCCCCTTGTAGGATTTTATCAAGAGGAGAGCTGTGACATGTGGCTTAAGTCGCACCTCTAAGGACAAGGAGGGGAAGAGAGGAGGGGGTGGAGAGTGAACCCATCTGTCTTCCTGCTGTCTGACAAGGCAGCTTGTGAACACACAGGAAAAGTGCTGGCAAAAAGTGCTGAGTAACTAGATTGAATAGTTTCTTTCTATAACACTTTAGTTTTGGGTCTGTTTTTCTTCAGGTTTATTTAGCTGAATTTCCCTCAGTTTCTCTCAGGCAAGAGAGACAATGGGCTGTGTATGGAAGGCAGGACTGCAGGGAGACATGTATTATTTCTGTACTCTTCTCACCGTGCTTTTCAGATGGACCTCTTAGTACTTGAGCTGCCTGTCTCTGTGTGAGTAGCTGTGTCCTTTTCTACTTAGCAATGCTTTTTATTCAGGCTCTGCCATCAGTAATGGAGGCACTGAAATGGGGATCACATAACAAATACAAAGAGCGGAATGGACAAAGAGGTAAAGCTGAACGCAAACCAGAATGTCAGCAGCCTCTCCAACTTAACAAAGCCAGCTCTGAAAAATATGGAAAAGCGGTAGGATGGCTGGAGTGGGTCACACCAAGGTGCACAGAAAGTGTTTGGTTACTGGAAGTCCTTACCTTACCCCCTAGGTAGGGGGACAGCTCCAAAAGCCTTTGATCCAAAAAGGTTTGTGTTTAAAAGAGAGGTTTTTGTTCATCTTGCTGGGTGATTTAGGGAAGATGGCAAAAAGTTGATGATTGCAAAATGGACAAGTGTTTAGACACATGGACTAGGAAACACCTTGGGAATGGAAACCATGAGCTTTTGCAGGGTAGTGGGAAGGGGCAGGTGCCTCTGCAGGGATACCATCTAAATGGAAAGCTTTGTCACTGGTAGTGGGACCAGGTCTCTCTAGTATGGCTTTCTACCTCATATAGATGAGATCTAAAAGGATTTCCACCTAGGAAGGTGCCTGCTTACTGTGTCTTGCCATCATTGTGATGAGATCTGGAAAAGGTCTACCCCACAAAGACCTTTTGGAGCATTGCATTCACTGGTGCTGGCCTCCCTTCTTGGTTGGCCCACAGTGTCCCTGTGGTTTTCAACCTGTGGCTTGGCCACGCTGGGTCAGACTGACTCACTTCAGAGGGGAACAGGCTAGTTCAACCATCAACACCTTTACTGTGTAAGCAAGATCATATCTTCAACGTGCTGCTCTGAGAACCCCACCAGTTCAGTCTGCTTTCACCTCCCGCATACTTTCCTCATTGCTGGTATTCAAAGAGGGGGAAAAAACTCGCCCAACCCTTGCCCCCTCATGTCACGGAGAAGCTTTCCAGTCCTTCCCTTAGCTTTCTTATGGGAAAAAGGTAACACAATAGCTTCCCTTGTTCTGAGAGAAGCCTGGCTTGGCACAGCACACATCTTCCTCTACCTTTGTTTGCAAAATCTTTAGAGAGAGTACCGACCAAAGAGAAAAGCAGCTTCATGAAAACTACCAGGTGAAAATTCCTGGCAGTTAAGATGGGGCAAAGACATAAAGCTTGAAAGCTCCATGACTTTACTGCTCAGGGAAGTGGTGGAGAAAAATTGTCAAGACACTGTATGGTCACAGTGTGGTTGTGCTGCTGTGGTAGGTGCAGGCTGACAGAGCCTGGGGTGAAAATAGAAACCCTGTTACGAGGTTTGTTCAATGACTCAAAAAGCAACGTGCTGCATCTGATGATGTCAAAACTGCTGGTGTTGATCACCAGCCTGCTTTGACCACCAGAGGTGTGTGAAGGGCTGTGTGTTCTCTACAGAGGGTAGACTTAAGTATTGGCTGTACTTAGAAATACACACAAGTGCAGGGGGTGTGCGTTAGGTGATGTGTAAGTCTGTGTGGCTTGAAGTCCTGTGCGGGTGACACAGTTTTGCAGTGTAGCTGTGTAAAGGTGAATTTCTGTCATGGATAAATTGTGAGTGGCTGGTGGCATGAAACCATAAGCGTGGTAACAAATTTTGCACTGCTTGAAGTTTTTAATTCTTCTTTATATTTAATTCATCTACAGTAACCAGTTTCTCCACATTTGACAAAGTGTTGAACAATGCCTACACGGTCCTCTGGGAGCTCTGCACGGGTGATCAGTGTAATCCCCCGTGTTTAGCTGATCTGTGCTGTCTTTTCTCTAGTCTTTGTAACGAGCAAAGCTATTTCCTAACCTCCGACTCTTAAAGCCTCATATACAAAACACAGACATTTAATTTTCCCCCTTCTAGCTCTCTAAAGCATTTGTTATTTTGAGGAAGCTGCATAAGCAACTCTGCTTCCTCTGAGCTGCCTTTTCACAGTTTTTTACTCCACAGATCTCTGCACATTGTGGTTTTTAGTCCTGTTAAAAACCCTCTGCCTGGGGTTCCCCAACGGCTGTGCAGACTGCGAGGTACAAGAGCAGCATGAGGAGCCAGCAGTGTGAAAATCAGCTCACTGGCATGAAAAGCCACAAAGCCGGTATTAGCAGCAGTAGTTCTGAGAATTATTTGTAGTCCCTTGAAGCAGTGCAATTGTCATTTGCCTGATTTTGCTTTAAATATTTAGGATTAGCATCAAAATTAGCCAGTTCTTGAAAATGTCTTAGTTGCCAAAAAATACAGCCCACTGAAGGCAGACAGGGTGGACCAAAAGGCTAAGCAACAGGCCTAGGTGAGACTTCTGGCCCCAAGGTCTCTCTTTTCTGCTTGTTTCTAAGGTATGAGTACAGCTATCAAAGTTTGCAGGTCAATGACCTCCAGTATGACATGGTGTTTCAAAGGTTTGAGTTTTGAATGAAGAAGCTCTATATTGACATGCTTCTTAGGAGCTCGTGGTCAGGCCGAGAGGTGAGGAGTTGTTGGGCAGTGTTGACAGAGGTTTCACTCTCCCAGGGTGAACATTCTCCCCTGAAATCTTCCTTTTCCGGTCCTTTCTCTTTTTTTTCATTCATCCTCTTTGGGGGCCTGGTGTCTTGTCTGATAGAGTCCTCCCGTGTGGGAGTGGAAAGAAGCAGCATCTCATAGGCTGAGGGAAGTGTAGGAGCAGAGCCCTGCAATGAGAAAGGGAGCACCTGGACTCTTGGAGGTGAAAGCCTGTAGTTCATATGCTTCACCAAGAATTGCCTGAAGCTGATGCTTCTCCACTGACTTATAGATCTAAAGACTTTCTGCTGTGGTCGCTTCAGAGTGCCCTAGTGAACAGCCACAGTCACAGGGAGTGAATGTGGGGAAAAGTCCTCCAGGAACTGAGTCTGCTGGGTGGATTCTGGTGCCAGTTTCAGACACACACTGGCCTCTGTCATGCTGTTGTTGTTGACAGAGCTGCTGTTGCGACATGGCTCTTTTGCAGGGCGGATGGCCACTAAGAACTGGCGCTTGAAGGTCTCACTGAGGGCAATGTAGAGGAAGGGGTTGAGGCAACTGTTGGCATAGCCCAAGCTAATGGCAAAGTTGTAAGCATAAAAGAAGGCCATGGATGGTGTGTCGATGCCGAGGTGAACCAGCTGGAGGATGTAGTAGGGAGCCCAACAAATAAAAAAGGCAGAGCAGATGGCAACTGCCATGCGGGTGACTTTCTTGGTACGTACTTGGAGACTCCTTTGGGGCAAAGGGACTACAGTGGTGGCCATGTGTTGGAGGATCTTAAAATAGACCACACAGATGACAATCAATGGAACAGCAAATGCCAGCATGAACTGATAGAGGGTGAACCAGTAGATATCAGTCTCTGGGTTGGGAAGCAAGAGAGCACAGCGGACAGTCCCATCCTCCAGGGGCATAAGACCTGCATACATCCACACCGGAATGATGGTCAGGAAGGAGAGGAGCCACACCAAGCAGATAACTAGAGCTGCAACATATGGGGTCCGGACATAGGTAGATTTTAGAGGGTAGACTGTTGCCAGGTAACGGTCCAGTGTCATCACTGTAAGGATGTTGGTACTGGTAATCTGGCTGTTTGTGTCCAGGGCGGTGATGATGGTGCATAGGGGAGCTCCAAAGTACCATGAGCCATTGCCTAGGAGCTGGTGTATGAGGAAGGGCATGCCCAGGAGGAAGAGAAGGTCCACAATGGAGAGGTTGAAGATGAAAATATCAGGCACAGTCTGCTTGCACCTCAGCTTCTTCTTCTTGACGATAGTGTAGATAACAATAAGGTTCCCCACAATGCCCAAGAAACAGATGATGCTGAAGAGACTGGGCATGATCACGTTAGTGTATGGTGCTGGCTTCTCTGCTACTGCAAAAACAAACCAAAGCAGTGAGTGCAACCTGGAGGCAACCTCTTTACATCTCCATGTGATGACCCTGTCCTGCAGCTGGATTCCCCTCAGATATGTAGCTTGGAACAATGCTTAAAACCCTCTGCAGCACTTAGAGGCTTAGCTGGGGATTTGACACTGCTCTGACGCTCAGTATGAGACCCACACCACTCAACATCTTTACTCAGTTCTCCTGCTGTACTTCTGTCCTGCTGGGAAACTACCCAAGTTTGGTTTTGTTTGTTTGTTGTTTTTATTTTTTGGTGGGTTTTTTTTGTTTGCTTGTTTTGGTTTGTTGTAGGTGTTTGGTTCTTTTGTGTGGGTTTTTTTGTTTTTTTTTTTTTTGAGGGACTAACATCAGGCTTGTGCGCCTCTACACTCACCAGTGTCTGACAGAGTTGAAGAAGGTAACTTTTCTTCCAGGGTGTGCTGGGAGTCTAGCCATTTTTTTGAAGCAAGTGGGTGAGGCAGCTGGTGCTTTGCACATGGGAGACGTGGGTGACAAAACTGGGATATAGTCAATACTCAAGCTGTTGTCAGAAAGCTTCAGCTTGTCTGTTGGGTAGTTTGTTTATTGTATAGGATGAGACAGACATCACTGGCCATGCAGGCAGATAACTAATGCTTATCTACATTGTGAGATCTGGGACTGTACCATGGCTGTGTCCCTGCCCTGTTGTCAGGGTCAGTCCAGAGCATTCACTCCTGTCTATCTTCCTTCCCTGTTCCTCTCCCTTTCTATAATTCCTTTTCTAGAAAGAAACCCAGGTGTGTGGCCAGATAGGGATTTGGGAGTATGTTTCAGAGCAGCCCTTCAACAGGGAATGCCCTAGATCTACAGGGAGAAAAACATGCTTTAAAGCTGCTGTCTCTGGATTCTGGATGTAGGTGGATTTCCAAGGCAAAATTCTTTCCTGTTAACACTGAACTTCTCAGCACTGACACTTGACTTGCTCTTCGGGGTGGGAAGCCCAAACATAATCTAAGCGACATTTGTGTTGTCCTTAACCCATCTCTGAAATCACGTTTTGAAGCCACAAGCCCTCAGTGACAATCATGAGGGATTTCTCCTCTTGGGTGCATAAGGTTGTGTCTAAGGCACCGATTGCAGTGCTCTCTGTTCTGCAACTGACATGTGCTGTTTATGATGGAGGCTGAAATCACTCTTCTCAGTGAAGGCAAATCTCATTAAATCTCATTACTCGTTTCATATGGGACCTGGTGGTTTATTGATTTCCCTCTCCCTCCCCCCCGCCCCCTCCAGGGGAAGGCTTTGTGTGAGTTACTTGTGTGGCTGTTACAAAGACATGCATGACAGTCCCTAAGCCTTGACTGTGTGCATCTTTCACTGAATTTCAGATGATTCAATATATTGTTAATTGGAAATGCTTTCAGTAACTCTTCTATTCCATCTCCTTATCAGCCTATGCCTCCAGGAGAAGTGGGGAAGTCTCCTCCAACAGAACCTAGGGAAACCTTGAAAAGGAGAATAAGTGAAGTAACAGTTACTCATAAGGTGCTGGCTCTGCCAAAGTCTATTTGCTGAGGTGGTATCTGCTTACTTCTAAAGTTCTTGAGTACAAACTTTTCCAGATTTACTTTGGTGTGAGAGAGGATCTTGACTGAATTGGAAAGACAGCTAGGGATACATGCCTAGCCTGTGGCTGTGGCTGGAAAAGTGTGATTCATATCAATCACATGTAATATTTCAGCACTCTTGGAAGTGGAAAGTGATGAGCTGCCATGGCCTCAGTCCTTCTGGCACTAGGAAGCATCCAGTTAGTCATAAGCAAGGCCACAGTTAGAATCCAGTAGAGCAATGGCTCTACTGCACCATTTTATCAGAAAGCCTCTGTCCAGATGCGAAAGCAGCCAATGAGGCACAGGAGAACTGTCAGGGGCCTGAAGGTGAAAGGCAGGCTTGGTTGATAAGACAAAAAAAGCCTGGTCCAGGTCATTTGGTGGGGGGTTAAATGATCCCTGTTCCTCCTAGCTGCTCATTAATGGAAGGAAATGTCCCGTGTTACATGGCTTTTGGTTAGATAACACACTGTCATCAGCACCTGATTGAGACCTGATACCTACTCGTCAGCACCCAGCCTATGAGTTCGTTCCCTGAACATCCAAACAGATCTCACACCTTCTTAGTGCTTGAAGGTGGCAGATCAGAAATTGGAAGATGATGGCTGTGGTCCTGTTGGTCTGCACATAGCTATTATGAGTTCTGCTCTCCTCTCTGTTAGTGCCAAATACTGTTATGAATGTGGTGGGAATGGATTGTATGAGCAAAACATAAATGTCACTTGGTTAGCTGGAAACTGGGACAAAATGTCCATTTTCTGCAGTATAATCAATACAGTGCTGGTGGTGATCCTGTAATGTTCGGAGTAAGTTCAGCTGGCCTTAAAGCAGAATGTGTGCAAGCTCAAAGGCTGTGTGTGAAAGGTAGTCTCTACAGGGCTGTAGCATCTTTCCTGCTGTTGGTATTTGTACAAGCAATACTTTTAACTGTTATTAGCTGGAAGCCAGTGTGAAGCTACAGTTCGTGTGTATTATAAACTGGAGTCAGGATTGCATAATTATCAAAGACTGAAAAGTTATCTCTTACTTCAAGATGAAAGAGGCTTTAGAAATCATTGAAACTGAATTTTCAGTGCTGCTTCTGTGCACATCCAAGTGGCTGTACTGTGTTTACTGAAACAGCTACTTCAGGCATTGATTTGTCCTTTCTTGTAGATCTGTGACTGCCCTGTTACTCTGTTTGAAGTCCCAAAGGGGACTGCACTATGTGAGCTGAATGAATCATAGAATCAGAGAATAGCTTAGGTTGGAAGGGACCTCGGAGACCATTTAAGCCAACCTCCCTGCCATGGGCAGGGATGCCTCTCAACTAGACTAGGTTGGTCAAGGCCTTATCCAGCCTGGCCTTGAACACCTTCAGGGAGAGGGTATCCCCAACTTCTCTGGGCAATCTATTCCAGAGTCTTTCCACCCCTGTACTGAAGAACTTCCTGAGATCCAGTCTAAGCCTATTCTCCTTCAGTTTAAAACCATTTCCCCTTGTCCTATCCCTGGAAGTTCTTGTGAAAATTCCCTCTCCATCTTTCCTGTAGGTTCCCTTCAGGTAGTGGAAGGCAGTTATAAGGTCCCCCCAGAGTATCCTCTCCAGGCTGAACAATCCCAGCTCCCTCAGTTTATCCTCACAGGAGAGCTGTTCCAGCCCCTGGATCATCTTTGTGGCCCTCCTTGAGGAGGAAGAGAGGCCTATTTATTTCCTCTAAGGTGATTGTTGTCCTCATCCGTGCCCAGATACACAAGAAACTACATCTTAACTGCCTTTTGGAAAGAAGAACCTAAGGCACACTTCCAGTTTATAAAGGACATGCTGGTGGAGAGGGAGTCAAAGACGACACAGAAAACTTCTGTTGAAAAGTTTCACCAGCTTGCACCACATAGAATTGGCCTGTCCGATCCTAAATTATTGATGCGACTACAGCGGTAGTATGGAGCGAACAGGAATGTGGTGACGATCTCTGCTTCCCCCTCCAGCAATGTATCCTGTTCTCTGTGCCTTGGTCCTTACCCTGTCTAGTTGACCTGGTTCATCTTTTCTCTGCGGCCAAGACCAGGGGGCTGCTGGAGTTTTTACTGTCTTCCAGCTAGAAGGCAGTGAATCGATTCAAGCCCCTGAGGCCAGCGGTGATGATCGGGTTTTCTTCTGGCGCTGTGTCACCGAAGCGGGAGGGCCGGAGCCCTGGGCGCTCTCCAGCCGCGGGAGGGGGTTCCGCCCCGCCCGGGGCCCAGCGCTGTCCGGTGCTGAAGGCGGCCGGCCCCGGCCGGCAGCCCGGGGGGGAGATGCTGGGGACGGGGCCGTGCCCCTGCGCTCAGCCTCTCCCGCTGCATCAGCTACCGGCCGGCCCCGCAGCCCCACTGAGGACGAGAGGCGCAACAGGTACGTGCGGGCGGACACCACGCAAAGGTTTCCTCTCCCCGGCCCCACCGCGGGCGTCCCGCCGCGGGGGTACCCCTTGGCCCCGCGCAGGCCCCGCTCACCTGAGCCGTTCCGGGCCTCCGGCGCCGAGAAGTTGCGGGAGGAGGTGATGGGGGCCATGGCAGTGAGTTCCCGTGCCAGGGATGGAGAAAGTTGGGCGAGTTCCCTCGGTGGGTCCGTCACGACGATGGGGTGAGAACCCCCTTCTTTCGCCGCGGGGTCGAGCAGAGTATGCGAGGCAGGAGCCCTCCCGCAGCCCGCGAGCGGAGACTGCGGCTCGGCTGCGCTCGCCCACTCCCGAGCCGGGAGCAGGTACTGACATCAAAGAGCAGCTGACTCCGTCAGCCACCTCGTCTGAGAGCATCCCTCCAGTGCCGTCGGGTGGGAGGGAATGCCTGCGCTGAGCGGGGCCGGGGAGAGCTGCCCTCCTCCAGCCCGGCGGGGAATGGGAGGGGGCCGACTCCCGGCCGGGGGCTTGGACAGGGCTGCGGCGAGCGACCCGTCACTTCTCCGTGCCGCCCCCGAAGGGATGGCTAAGATCTGTGCCCTCCCAATTACAGCCAGCCTGCTCTTGCTATCGGCCGTAGGAGTATCAGGTTTTGTCTTTTAAGTAGCTCTGATTTGCCTTCAGCATGGATTTTTTTTCTCTTGCAGAGACAGATGCACTTCTCATCCCCGAGTCACAGACAAATCATCACTAGTGGGGCTGGAGCATGTCAAGGCACCAAATTCCCCACTGAAAACTGTTGCTTTGACACTGATCCCCCTAACTTGAATTCCAATGTGAGGCACTTCACTTATAATTAATTCTCTGCTGTTCTACTTCTTGTCACAGCTCATTTGCTTCCTAGATCCAGAAATTAGTTCTATTGCTAGCTCAAATTGTTTTGTTTGTTTTAGTTTTTAAATGTTTTGTTTTGTTTTCTCCTTATAAACATTAGGCAAGAACCCACTTGGATTCCGAGAAACTGCTTTGCTCTTTTTTTTGTGCCTTGCCAGAGCAGTAGCCTGCTCTTTCCTGTGGCTTCGAGCTGATGATTTTGTTATGCTTCCTGCCGACTATACATGAGTTGGGTTCCTCCATTACAGTTTGATAAATCATATGTTACCAGGGTGAAAGGATCATTCTGTACCTCTGAGTATTTCCTGCACTGAGAAAGAATGGTACCATGTCAGAAGTCTGCAAGAAAACCAGCAGCAACAGGCAGCTTTTTCTCTGTGGTACAGCACAGCATTGGGAATCAGTTTGCTTTGTAAAAAATACATCTGTCTCTCTGGAAATTTGCCTTACTTCTGTCTCTCTAGCTGCAAAGGCTGGCATCAACTGTAGGGACCATTTTTTTGAGCTTCATAAGTCTCTATCTATGGGGACTAGAGGTAATCCGTACCATTAAAAATGAGGCTCAGCACATAACAGCAACAATCCCAACGTGGGCTGCAAGGCAGATCTGGCAGCAGCATCTTTGGTATGGGTCTTTTCCTGTGTAAACCAAAAGAGTTCATCATTATTAGGTTGTCCTCTAGTGGACCAGCAGCAGACAGAAACCTGGAGCTTGCTCTGCCCAGGCATTGTAGTTGTTAGGAACTGGGGCTAATTTGTCTGCTATGTTATGAAATTTTTGCTGAGTTTCTGGTGTTGCCTCAGCCAGTGATCTGCCCAAGAGATTTTTCTCTGACAGATATTCATGGTATATAAGACCATTTTGAACCTGCACAGCTTGCAAATAAAGTCATTTCTCACTTAATATTTTCTTAAAAGATCTTTTTTTTTTTTTTTTTTTTCCCCCTCATCTTGAGCAAATGTTAGTGTTCATCTATATGGGGTTACTACTGCGAAGCAAGCTACGATTTGTGTGCTGGAATGATGGAGCTTAGGCAGGGGAGCTATTGTGAACAGCATACTATCCTTTGCAGTGAGTGCCTACATGTAATTTTGCTTAATCCAGTCTTGAAATACAGAGTATGAGTGTTTGCTTGGGAAACTGGTGGGCAGTTGCTATTCCAAACATTTTCTCTGTGTAGAGAAGCTCTTACTCACTTTCCCTTGAGAGGAATGAGCTATATGATAGCTTTCAAAGAAAGAATATGACATTTACATGTAGCAGTTTCCAAAGCACAGCATTATTTTTAATTTACAATCTGCAATACTGCTGTTCACTTAGAAACCACCTTGTGTCTGAGGAAGCTGTAATTTCTTCTCCTCGGCTGCAGGGGCGTAATAAGTCACAGCCACTCTAGCCCTGATACACATGTGTCACAGCTGCAATGACAAAGCCATGCTCAGCTCTGAGATTCACCTCACCAGTGTGCCTATGTGACTATTTTATTACTGGGTTTTTATATTCAGACTTTGACAAAGTTTGGTTCTCCCATTTTGCTATGTCAATAATCTGTGAAAGTTCTTCTCCCAGAGAGGGACCTAAGTGGAAGAGATAGAGAGGAGAAGAGAAATGTTAACTGCAGCAACTGGTGATGTGCAGCCTGTCTGTGCATAGGGCTCACCATTGCCAGAAGCAGCAGGCACAGTAATCGGCTTGTTATCTGACTGAACACTTGAAGACAGCAGCTCTCTGAAGGACTAGTTCTGTGAGTGTTCTTCTACTGGAAACTGCATCAGGGATGAGCTCTCAAGGGACTCTGGGATATAGCCAAGGAGTTGGTACTAACCACTCCTAACCACTCCATATAATTACAAGGAAGATTGAGGCACTAACCCCTTGAAAACACATCTTAAAAGAGAGAGATAGTAATTAACATTTAAGGAGGAAACTACCATCTCGACAGCCTAATGATGTAGATAAAGGTGTGGAAATGGAGCTCAACTCTTGAACATAAAAGCAAAAAGAAAAATTACTTCTTCCTACAGAGTTGGCTTCACCACTACCTTTAGCCCATCCTGCCTGCAACAATCACTGGTTGGAAGATTACTATCTGTTTTCATAAATGGCTGCCAGGCAAATTCTATGGCTAGGGAATTAATCTGGCTGGTCTAACAGTGGTTTAACCCTGAAAGGCTCTTGCATCTCAGTAACGAGTTATATTTCCTGTATCTGTCCCAGCTGGAGATCCTGTCTTACGCAACACGAGTAGAACCACAGCATCCCATGGGGCAGAACGCAGCATTGGCTTCTGTTACTGTGCTACTGAAACCATTTCCCCAGCTCATTTCACCAAATAATTTCTCAGTTGCTAAGTATTCCTTTAGCACCTAGCTACTACTCTGATTTGCACTCTGGAGAGACGAACCTTCACTAAGAGCCAAGTTGCAAATCCTTCCCTCTAACTGACTGGTCTCCTTATTCACAACTCCCGACTACAGAATGGGCCTCTGCATTTTTATTGCTCAGCTCTTTGTTTATATTGATCCAATAGCCTAACGGGTGAAGTTTCAGCCTTGCAGTGGCCTTAGGGGTAGGGATGATTTCATTCAGGATGTGTTAGACATGGTACATCCATATAGGCTGAGTACTTGAATACTGTTGTCTCTGGTAGCTGCACACCAGTCTCACCCTTTTCAGGCAAGACTGGTAAAATAGCTTCCAGCTTCTGATCCATTTTGCTTCCCTTGAATCAGGAAAGTGAGTCTTTGCTATTGCTCAGGGGAGGAAAATGTCACATAGCAAAGTTAAATAATTTCCCTAAAGCTACACGCTGAGCTCCAGGCCAAAAATTGACAATAAAGTCTCTCTATGACAGTGCTGGCTTAGGCAGCATCTTATCTATCTTTCTGCAATGATCATCCCATCATAACTGCTTGTATCCTCACAGAGAGATGTGTGCTGAATGTAATCATTTGATTAAAAAACCCAAACATAGAAAACCCAAAGGTTTGGCTTTGTCAAGGCAACTTGATGGTGACTTGGGCATTGCTGTTACTGATCTAGATGTGCCCTGCATACAAGGTGTGGCTGATTGGAAAGAAGCTGCTGTTGTGTCTTGATGCCTGATTCAATTCAGTGCTAATATGCGATCCAGTACTGCCCTGAGTTGGTGTTAATGAGCATAGAGCTGTGGCCTGGGACAGAACCATGCGCAACCCCCTAATTCCCCAACTCCCAGACTCTGCTTTCTCACATGTGTGCGTGTCTCTAACAAACACAGCAGGGTGAATCCCTTTCTCAGCTTCTCAATAGTCACACACAGGAATACTTAGCTAAGCAATCATCTAAACCTTCTTGTTATCCATGCTGGATTTCTAATTAATTAGCACAAAGTGGGCATTTATTTAAAGCCAGATCACCACCTCCTCTCTCCCTGCAGGTTTCCTGCCCTCAAAGTGACCAGTCCAAGCTGCCTAGTCAGTCCTGGCCCATTCCAGTCCCATGCTGCTCATTTGAGGTTTTAGCCTTCAGCCTCTGTCTGTCCTGGTTGTTCACAGCGAGCCAAAGGCCAGGGCAGCAGCCTTCTGTGGTTTTGTTTTCGTTGCTAAAGGTTAGAGGATCTTAGAGACAAAAGCACAGCCAAAAATAACATGAAGGGGCCAAGCAGGCCTTGCCCTTTGACAGGGAAGCTGTGGAGGCTGGCGCGCTCCATGTGTTGAGGTCAGGGATGCGGATGTGTGCTGGGTGCAACGGGCAAATCTCGTCATCAGAGATAAGAAGCTGCTGGCAGCTCTTGGTGTTGGACAGAAACAGCCAGGAGCCCCCAGGGAGGCAAATCCTGCCGCAGAGTATATGATGTTAGTCACTGTGCTTCCCTTTTACAAGAACAGGCATTAGCACAAAGAAGAGGCAGCTGTAACCTGAATTCCTCCCGCATATGAATTGGGGGGGGGGAGCATTTTGGCTCAGATCTGTAGCTTGCACAGGGCCCAAGAGAAGGCAGAGCAGGAGGAGTGAGGCAAAGGGAGTTGATCCCAAGGATTGGTGTTTGCCCAACCCAAAATGAGTACTCTGCCACCCTTTCCAATGGGAATGATGATGTTAACTCGGAAATGGAAATTACAGATCTGAGATGAAGCAAAACTAAAAATCCTGGGAGGTTCAAGTCAGGGAGACAAGATAAATTCCAGTCAGTGCCTGGAAAGAGCTGTCACATGAAATTGCAAATCCAAGCGCAAGGATTTATGACAGAGCTAATAAAAAAAATTAAATAATTAAAATGGTGGTTTATAACCAGACTGTAATCCTGCTGCCTGACTCTGAGCAAGGGCAGGGGGGAGGAAAACAGTAATAGATGATTTTTGAGCTTAAGTATATTGAATCTACCTAAAGTCCAGTAAAACACTTGACACAGCATCTCCTAGGAAATTCTTAGGTTGCAGAAGATATAGAGAAGCACAAAACCTATAAACTAAATAAGGAATTAAATCAAAAGTGAGACTGAAGTCTTGTGTTGAGAAGAGGGCTGTTAACAGAGGTAGCATGGGATAGGAAACCCTCCTGATATAGACCTGCAGGCTCCAGGAAAAGCTCTGCTCACTGTCACAGTTGGGTTGCTGGAGCAGCCAGATGTTTCTTTCCTCTCTGCTTCCCCCTAGCAAATCAGCCATATGTGCCCTGTGCTGCCACTGGGCACGGAGACATCAGCCAGGGTTGGAGGCTGTGACTGAGGGCACTGGAAGAGGTGGGAACCATTTAAAATTATAATGAAAAAGTAAAATGGATGCTCACTTATGAAAACAATAATTGGCCTTGGTCTGTTAAATTCTCAGAGCTGAGACAGGCGCTTCAGCAACAGCAATCAGCGTTTGTTATCAGCTGCGAGTTCATTAGTTGGAGAGATGGGAGAGAAGCAAGACACAGGTTCGGTGTGAGCTTCTGGTTTAACATGGCTCAAAAAAAGGCAAATGGGATTCTTGGAGAGACCAGGTGAGATGTTTCCCTGGCAGGAGTTACTGCTGTTGTGTAGGGTGGGGGTGAGGCTTCCTCTGGAAACCTGTGTGGGTTTTCAGTCTTTCATGTCCAGGTCTACATAGAAATTCGAGCTGCAGAAAGACTAAGCGAGTTGGGGCAGAGTTGGGGTGCAGGGAGGTGACTGGGGTGGTGCTGGGGATGGGCAGACCCAGTACCATGTCCAGTTTTACAGGTCAAGCTCACAGAACAAGCTGTTTTATGAGGTGGTTGTTTCAGACTCAACGCAGGTTTCAGGAGAAGGGTTAAACAAGCCAGAAGTTGGCTGTTTTGCTGATTGCCTTGAAATATTTGGAGAGAGTTCATCTGGATAAAAATCAGCCCCAAATGTTATTTTTGATTGACTCAGTTCCTGGAGGGTTTTGCGGCAGTAAAGATGCAGATACATCAGTGCGATGTTTCTAAATGTCCCAATTTGCCACTGGGCCTCTTTCTCTCCTTTCCCCCTGATTTTTCCTGCTGTGTGAGAAGGGCTGTTGGTCTAGAAGGCAGTGGAGATATTTCTAATGCCTCTTGCCCTGGGTTATTTGACTTCACAAAGGCCCCTTCCAACATCCTGAGCCACTATAATCCTGTGGTTCAGTGCACTCAGATCCTCTTCTTGCTGGTGCTGTGCACAGTAGACTTGCTCAGTAGACTTGCTCGTGCCTGGCTTTTTTTTTTTTAATTCTATGCTTTATTTTCCAAACTAGGGTGGCAGTCAGGGTCTTTGTAAAACAAATTGAAATATACTGTGCTAACTTTTGTATAAGAGCGTGTGCATGAATCTGGGCTGCTGAGATTGCAGCCCAGGTTGTCAGCAGACGCAAGAAACCAGACCTATCTCTAGGTCCAGATTTCTTTCCCATCAGAAAAACATAGTTAATTAAAGCCTTCTCCTGAGAGGAATTTCTTAGCCACACTAGAGGGATAACAAAGCAAAAGCCGTGTCCTTAATCCTGTCCTTTCATCTCCTGAAAATTCCTTCCTCTCCTGTCTCTTTCTGTGTCCTGATTGTTAAAAGAAATGAGAAATAATTTCCACTTGGAAAAAAACCAAGACAACAAAACTCCAGCCCAGCTGATCATGACAGAAGCCAAGGAGACGGGACCTGAAAGGAGGGAACTGTTAATGAAGCATCAGCAGCGAGCCAGGGGCAGGAGCTGGAGACTGTCCAGATGGCACTGCTAATTCCCTGCATCCAATTTACACGCGTGTCCTCTCGGGGAAGAGCTTGTCAGAGCGGCCGCCCTCCACACTGCTGGTCAGTCGCAGCCTCATCTGTGGTCCCAGGAGGGGATTTGCCCAGATTACTCCAGGCCTCTAAATTGGCTCATCTGAATCCCCTCCATGGATGGGGAGTGACATCTTCCCCCTGACCGCTGAGAGAAAATGGAGCCCTGGACTTTTGGTTTTGGCATTACATTCCTGCAGTGATACCAGTGCACCAGTTGCTGCTCTCCCTCCAGCCATCCCTGCCAGCACAGCAGGGAAGGACTGGGAGGAAGGAGCAGAGAGTGCAGAGAGGCAGGGAGCAACAGGAATGGAGGGAGCAATGGGAATGGGGATCCGGGCTGACAGAGCATACTGTGGCTGGGCTGGCAGTGCCCCATCTGCAGCCTGAGTGCCCACAGCTTCCCTTCATCCCCAGTCACCTGGATACTGGTGTTTCCTGGCCTGACAGATAAGGCAGCCTCGCCATTAATCAGTAGGCCTGGAGAATGGGATCAACGCAAGGCAGGCGTGCTGTGGAGTTAATCTCCTTTACTCCCTGATGATGGATGGAGCTCATTGCAGGCATTAATCAAGTCTCTGTCTGTGCACCAGGCAAAATGGATTAGACACTGTACTGTTGGTGGAGGTGATCCCCCAGTCCCTGGGCAGTCTGGAGGGTGCCTGATGTGGTGGCAGTGCAGGGGTGTGACATGGGTGACAGAGGGATTATGGCTGCTGGATCCCTGAGAGAGCTTAGGTGTGTGTCTGTTTCTGCTCTGCAGGCACCGGCTGTGCTTTCCTCTGGGAACTGGGCTGGGAGGTGGCTCCTGGCATGGCTGAACTGTGCTCATCTGTTGAGATGTTTTACCAAATAACCTGCAAAATCTGCTAGGATGCTCAGATGGGAATGGACCTGGAACATCAGGCAGCAGAAACCATGTGTGAGCTTCAGGAGATTCTGGAAAAGGTCTGTCCTGGATGTGCAGGAATAGCTATCACTGTCAGATCCCAGCCCTGGTCATGGCTCTGCAGAATCCTATGTAAAAGGCTATTTTCTTCTGGTATGAAATCAGTACAGAGCAGAGATGAGGGAGATCCTACACCAGCTCAGAAATGTGCTGTTGGCTGCTTTGGACATCATGGTCTCAAGGAGTGGTGTCTTGGAGGTAAAGCAAGACTGTCATGGGTAGCATGAAAAAATCCTCTTCATCTGCTTCGGACTGGTGTTGGGGGTACAAGCCAGTGAAAATAACCCCAAGTCCTTGCCCGCTGAAGGGAGAAGCTCAGGCCTGAGGAAGCAGAGAAGAGAATTGCCCAATTCACAGAGTGTGCTGCAGCACAAGTTTCGCACCACAGGGAGCAGGGTATGGATTTCCATCTTCACCATCCCATAGCACCTGCTTCTCCCTCAGAAATGAATGGCTCAGGGTATTCCCGGTGGGGAGCCCTGAGCCCCGATCTCTATTGAAGCGATGCCGGTGGCCCACATGCTCCCTGCTGTGCAGCAGCTGGAGATTGCAATATTCACTGACAGCCAACGAGTTGTGGTTTTCTGATGATTAATGACACCTCCCTCCTCATGGGAACCATTCAGCCTCCACGGTGCTGGCTGATAGTGGAGCCAGGGTGAAAACTGGGCATCTTGAGAGAATAATGGCCAGTGCAGGAACTGTGGTGCTGGGATTGTGGGTCTATCTATTCCCCTGAGATTGATTCTGTAAGTGGAGTCAGTTTCTGTGGGTAAATGTGCCTGACCTTCATTTCCAGGAGGGGTGTGAGTGGATGGGAAGAATCCAAGAGGTTTGTTAACAGACATTTTCTCCCCCCCGTCTCTGCCTTAAGTGCAAAGCCCAAATGACATCAAAGCAACAGAAAGTCTAATCCCATTTTGAATCAGTGCAAGCACATGCAGCGAATGTTAAACAGAGGATCCGGCAGAAAAGAAGGGAGGATTATCTTTAATTTCCTGAGTGAGGGACAGAGCAAGGGAGATGGAGAGAAAAGAAAGGTACAGGACCAGAAAGAAGTGACTGTCAGCACAGGGAGGCTTGTGGAGAAGGAGGAAAGCAGGCGGCAGGGAGGACAGTGCAAGCAGCAACACACGTGTGCCTGGAGAGGTGAGTCTGGTGGGAGCTGGATGCTGGCACAGGGAAGGCTGCTCCTTCCGGGAGCCTTGTGCCGGCACCTGCCCAAGTTCCCACACGGATGCAAGGGGAGGGATTGTGCGTAGGGTTTGCTGTACCTGGGCAGGGGCTGGCGTGGGCTGTAACTCCCAGCTCGCACGTGTTTGAGCTCAGGGTTTTTGAGGGAGCTTGGAGATGGACTCCAGGTGGAGTCAGTAACTGATGGACTCAGTTACCTCATTAGGTAACTGAGGGCTGGTTACCTGAGGGCTCATGTGTGCAAGGGATTTCTTTGCTGTAAAATACTGTAACTAAGCAGAGCTTCATAAATCACTTCCAATGTCTTGTTATTTGCTGGAGACCCAACTCTAGGTGCAGTTTGTGTTGCTGTCTGGCACCAGCTCTACTGCTTTTCATACTACAGCTGATGTTCAGCTTTGTGGGACACATGCGCATGGAGCTGTGTCCAGGTTCTGGCTTCAGGCTGGGATGTGTCCTGGCATTGAAGCCTGCTCAGTGGCAGAGTCTGCAGGCAGAGGCTGGGCTGCATGTGGTATGGCAGCTGGAGGTGCTTGAGGCCAAACTCTCTGCCAGAGCCTGGTCCTGTGGAGCAGGGCATCCTCTTTGTGAGCAGTGCATCTCCACCTAATTTTTCTCCTTGGACTTCATCCAGTAGCAGCTATTGCCAGGAGCGTTTATAAAAGGCGGTAGAGTAAATGCACACATAAGCACCTTGTGTGTCCGGATCCCTCCTTCTTCTCTGGCTTTGCCCTTGACAGTGTGGCCAGCGAGGTGGAGTGCTGAGCCAGGTAGGAAATGCCTGTCCTGGATGTAACATGGAAAGGGACAGAAGCTTGTGCAGGAAAGGGTCCCCAGGGCTGGGACATGACTACTGAGCACCAGGAATGAGACAGAGACTTTCTGGGCTGCTTAGGTACAGGGCCAAAGGCCAGCAGTAGGGAACCTGTGTTTTAGTGCTCAGCGAGCCAGGTGCTGTGAGAATAAATGTCAGAATCTGCAAATCCTCAAAATAATCTCAGGAGAGGATAGGAGGACTTTATATAGCTGCTGAGGCTGTGAGAGGAGCTGGGATGAGCCGTGGCCATCAGTCAGCCCTCCAAGATATAGGCTGGGATAGCTGGCAAAGCCTTGTGCAGTGACATGTTGAGTTAAAACCTTATCACCTGTAGGAGCAATTGCTCTACTCTCCCACAGCCCCTAACCCAAAAAAGCTGCTTTGAATGTTACACTGAGAAAAAGCTCAATAAACTCCTTCCTGAGTTTGCAAAGAAGCGATTGTTGTAGCAGGTGCCTCTAGATGGCAACATCGACCTGAAGAGCTGCAAGCAGGAGTTGGGGCCCGGCACGATACCAGTGCCCCGTCCCGGTTAGGAGCCCCCAGGACCCACACCCAAAGTGGGCAGCACGAATTGGTGCTGCCTTGGCCACCTTTCTGCAGGGGCTGATGATGGAGCCAGCCACACAAGGGTGACTGCACCCAACCCCCCCCCAGAATACAAACATCTTGCAATAGCAAAATGTTAAAGGGGTTTCTGTGTGGTGGAAACTCAATCAATGCTCTTGGCACCTGCTCTGGGGACACAGGGGAACGAATGTCATGGTAGGTCTGTCAGCTCTGCAAGTTGAACATGGCTGGAGGTCTTTGTGCTGGGATCACTCACTGGCTGTTCAGCCTCCAAGAGTCAATGGAAAGCTGTGACATGGGCAATAGGAAATGGGGGCTACTGCCTGCTCATCCCTGCTCTGCTGCCTGCCTGTATCGGGCTTTGGTGTGAAGCTGGGAGTGCTAATACGTGGTTTAATGTTCAAAGGCTCTGCTAGAAATTGTACATTTCTCGTAAATTAGGGTAAAGCCTCCAGCGGCACCCTCTATTCAAAAGGTGTGTGTGTCACTAGAATTAATGCTTAAATTACCCTGTTTTAACTGCACAGGTGTAACTGAAGTGGCGTAACCTTTGGGTAGGACTGTCGGTGCATACTGCCCTTACTGGGGTGTAATGGGGTGCTGCTGGATGTTATTGGAGTGGAAAAGTCGTACCTCTGCCTGAAACAGGACATACATTTTGTACAAAGCAGGGCTTGGGCTCCTCTTTTGCAAAATGGGTTTTAGTCTGTGCTTGGGGAGTGCTACAAAGCTTAATTAAGATCCTTAAAAGGACAAAGGTGCCACATAAATTCAGGGGATTATTATAAATGTCACTGAGCTTTATAAGCTCTGGCAAAACTCACAGGAGGAATAACAAGACCTTTCACTTCACAGCCCTTCCTAGGAGACCTACTTACAGCTTCATGCTTCAACATAGCAGCCATAAAATGTTGACATTTATAATTAGATGTACATAATAATCTCTTTATTCTCAAACTGAAAAGACAGGGTGTGTCTTGAAACGTCAGTTCCTCCTCCTCACTGAGGATCCCCCTTATTGAGATTGCTCACGAAACCATCATTTGGCAAAATGTCATGGGGCCTGGTTTGAAGAGGTACTGGATCTTTGCAACTCTCCCAGGGAGCTGTGGGCTGGGCACTTGCTGAATAAAATCAAAGCCTCCGTGTGTTTTTAATCTGATTAGTTGATGATAATCCAGTGGTATCATGCAGTAAAAGCTGTCCAGCTTTATTAGGCAATCTCTTATTTCAAGAGAATGGTGCTGGGGGGGTACTTGGCTTGGGTGTTTCTGTTGCGGACTGGTAGAAATGAATGATTTTTGTGTGTGTGATTTTAATGCTTTGTGAGAGAGGATTAATTTGAGGCTTGGACAGCTGGGGATCGTTGGATTTTGGTCCCATGGGTGCCATCAGCAGCTTTGTGCAGCCCCTCTGCCACGGTGGTTGGGAGTGGAGGGGGCAAAGTGCTGATGGGGCTGAAGGTGGGGGATTGCCAGGTCGGTCTTCGGTCAAGGGTGGGAAACCTCCCACTGGGACCGGTCCTGGACCACCGGGTCGATTCCGGGCTTGAGGGTGGACGAACGCCCACTGGGGGCCGGTCCCGGACCCCCGGGCCGATGCTGGATCGACAGCGGATCTCCTACTGCGGCTGGTGCCGGAGCCCCGGGTCGAAGATGGGGGATCGCCCACGGAGGCCGGTCCCATACCACGTCGGTCCCGCCCCCCGCAGCCAGTCCCGGACCGCCTCGGATCGTCAGCGGGACCCTCTTCAAAGCCGCCCGGGAACCCGGCCGGCCTGCCGCGGGGCGGGAGCGGTGCCGGTGCGGCGGGCTGGCGCGGCCCTGCCCCTGCCCAAATCTGCCGGCGCATCACGGTGAGTGACAGCAGCCCCGGCCCTGCCCAGCCCGCACAACCCGCCGGGCTTTTCCAATCAGGCCGGGCCGGGGAGGGATTTCCTGCCGGGACGGGGCCAGCCCGAGCGGGACTTTGCCGAGCGCCGCGCCGCCCTGGGAGCCGGGCAGCCGGGACCGCGCCGCTCGCTCTGGTCTGCTCCGGGTCCCGCTCCGCACGGCTCGACAAGTTGCTGCTCAGCCCGGCTCGTCGCTGCACTTTTCGGTGTGGTGCGGTCCGCTTCGGTCCCGAGCGGCTCGGCCCGGTTCGCCTTG
>JANHFX010012645.1:0-14331 GCA_027560015.1 Chloroceryle amazona | reverse complement strand
CGGGCAGCCCTCCCCCGGGGAGCCGGTGGGGCGCTGGGTGGGCGCAGGCGGCCTGAGGCCAGCGGCAGGCGAGGCCGAAGGCGAGCGCTGCAGGCGGGCGGGTTTCGCCTCTCCGGTGGTTTCGGCACCCAGAAGCGGGATTAAGACCCGGCTTCAAGCAGTTCCAGTACCTGGCGTACATTAGATTTAATGAAAGAAAGTATTTGTGCGCTGTTAAACAACGGTCTGCTCCCCAGCCCTCGTGTGTGGAAAAGATGTGTTCTGTTTCCAGGAGACTGACTGGGGCAGCTGGTTTGAAGCGTTTTGGAGTTCTGTGTTTATTTCGCCACGTAACCAAATGAAGCTGTATTGTCAACATCAAATAAAATGTTCTCTTGTCAGGTGTAGAACTGAGCTATAAAAAGTGCTTTAGTCTCAGGATAACTGGATAATCAAAGCTTCAGACATAAGTTACGTGGACTATTTGCTGGTGTAGAGATCTCTGATGGCAGCTAACTTGAGCAGGGATGGTGAGCAAACAGAGTTTCCTTAGGCGGCTTTGTTCATTTTTCAAGGTAAATGTTAGAGAAACGATAAATTTAATTTGAGATTACGAAGATCCTGTGCTGGAAATGCCTGAACTCTGTGTCTGTTACTGGGTGATTGTTCCAAGGCTGCCAGTGTGGCTTTGAAAACAGCTTTTTAAATAAAGTCCATTGCACTTCTAATGATAATGCAGGAGACGCGTGCTTGTGAGAATGGTTTTATGGAGGGAGCAAGTGTACTTTAATCCTGAGTTTATTATTTCTGCCGTGCTGGTTTGCTGTGGGGCTGAGGACCTAGGACTAGTAGATATCTGTACGTCAAAGTGCACGGTCAGCAGTCTGAACTTTGAAAGCAAGAAGTAAAATCTGTGTGGCAAAACAGCTGGTTTGTGATCTGAATGTGTGGCGGGCGACAGCGCGTGGTTATTAAGTTCTCGGTTTCTGCCTGGAGCTGACGGTGGTAATGTGCAGGTACTTAGCCCACGTCACCGGTGTGCGTCCCGGCTGTTGGAATAGGGTGCATCGTGACCATACACGTGAAGGGGCATTTAAGGCCAAAGAGTTAATGCATCAGTTCAGCTCAAGACATTTTTGTAATTCACCTTGGTTACAAACATTTCCACCTGCCCTTTTCTTTGCACCTGAGCGTCCATAAATAACGTCTTGGAGAAATACTGGTGGGGGCTGTTAGCAAAATAGTAGAAGCCACAGAAAACATTTTATTCTTATGCGTGTTGCCACTGAAAATGTCAGTTTCTGGAAAATCAAAGTAGAAGCTGTCCTACATTGTCTCTGTATTTGGTTGTGGGTCGAGAGGTATGCAGGTATTTTGTTTTTTTTTTTTTTATTTCTTTAATACTAAGTCCTGCTTTTGGGAATGTGAGAACTTGTTGGCAAAAGCAGAGAAGACAGTCAAAGCTTGTGATTAAAAGGAGAAGGATCTAAGCTTGTGGGTAACGGAGAAGAAATGTTTTCCTCTTTGTGTCCACATAATGCAGGGCTGTGGGAAGATATGCTTAATGAGGATGATTATTGCTGTGGCTTTCCATAAATCCACTTGTAATGGAGGCTTTGTACAGTTACTTCTGAATCTGTACATTTAAAAACTGCAAATAGCGATAATGGAGTTGGCTAATAGCAGACTGTCAAGTAAGTGCAATCCTTGTGATAATGTTCAGCCATAGATCTCCATTTAAGTATTACTTTTAAGCAGAAAATGTTTCTTGTAGGTCATAGTATATGCAATTAGGAGGAAAAAAACCACAGCTGTTGCTGCCCATTCTTGAGTCTTAACCAGCTAACTTTAATTGTGCGAAGAGTACTTTTTCTCTCCAGCTTTTTATCAGCTAGCAGATCTACAATTCAGTAGGTCCATTTGATGTGAATTTAGATAGTTGAAAGGAATAATGATAATAACCAGCTTAAAAAAGCTGACTAGAGGTCTACCTAAGCAGTAAACATGTGCAACTTAAAGCTGGGACTTGAGCCTTTTGAAGAATTGCAAACTTCCCCGCAAAGATTGGAGTCAGCTGAATGTCACCAGGTGCGAGCCTGAGCTGATCTTGTTAGCAGCATTAGCTGGGATGAACCTTTCTGTTTCAGTGCCTCTTGGAAGCCAGGGCTGAGGGGTAAATTACTTGTGCCTGTGTTGCGATTTAGAAATAAAAGGTGAAGGTAAGACAGTAGGGAAATTTTTTAATGTGCTATCTCACCTCAGTACAGAAGGATATAAACCTACCTATTATTTTTAAGTAAAACCCTCGTAATAGCTCTCGATCGCTTTATATAGCCCTTTGGATGAACGCAGTTTTAACTTGGGTAGCTAAGAAACAGCTTTTGAAGAAATCTGACGGGTGAGATGCTTATGTTTATGTTTAGATGAATTCATTGAGAAATATTTGTGAAGCTTTCTGCCATTGCTCACTCCTTCAAGAGCGCTGCCTGGCCTTCCATCTTTCATACGGTTCGAGGGCTCCTTACGTGGGTTTGCTTTTGCTCAAAATCTGACCATGAAAATAAGCTTTGTTTCCACAGATCTCAGTGTGGTGTTCCGATCCAAAATGTATGCTGCCTTTCCAGTAAAAACTTGTAATTACACGGGGTGGTAGCTAACTGGAAAGTATTGCAAAACATATGTAAGAATACTGTCGTACAAACTCTAAAACTGACGAATGACTCACTGTGCCAGCGCTGTATCAAATTCTATCTATACACAGGGTTTAAATGACAAGTTTACTTTTAGGCAGGGAATATGCAATTTTCCTGTACTCTTTCTTCATCTAATGTCAAGTGAGCTTAATGAAATGGTGCATGTGGGCATACAGGAGGCACCAGTTGTGGAGCTTTAATGAGCAAAGGGAACAAGCACTACTTGGTTCTATTTGTGAAGATGCTAGAGACGTAACTACTCTGTATATTAAAAACCAAGTTTATGGTACTGATGCATGTCTTGAGACATTTGTTTCTTTTATGTACCTCATCGTGATTTGTTTATGTGCATGTACTAATGTTTGTTCTATTTTTGTTTTCTACAGGAGAGGGTACTTGTTTTTTCGTCAGTGTATGTATCATCTTTGCATATTTGTATTAGTTGAGTTTCTAGCTGGCGCTTCAGAATTTTGGCAATATTTTTGTGAATATAAAATTCAGATCGCTGCCAAAATGAAAATGGGATGATGTTCAGCATGGGAAAGGGGCCCATGATTGTAGATGAAGGAGGAAAAGGCCGCTTTCCACTGCAACAGCGCAGGTTTTATTCATGCCTTTGACTTTGTGCTTGTGATTTATTATGAGAAGCTTCATAGAGCTTTGGAGAGCTCTCCACAAAACCCCAGGATGTGTAAGCAGGCAGTAACATCCAGTAGCTGGGAAGCCTGGGTGAGCTGGAAGCAGGATGGGGAAGAGGAGGGTAGGGAAGATGGTGGGTGGAGGTTATCAGGGTCCTGTGCTGTTGCGTTGTGTCTCTCACCTCTATGTCTGTGGATGCTGAGGTGCCTGACAAAACACCCCTGAGGAAGCCCAGCCTGCAAAGCTAAGGAACACCCAGTATTCACTTAGGGCCAAACTCTTCACAGCCTCTTCTTTTAATTTCTCATTTAGCCATAACCCGTTCTGCCACAAAGCCTTTCCCTTCTGCTGTCTGTTGATCGTTGTCTTTCTGGGCTGTGGAGAAGGCATCCTGCAAGTCCCTGGTCTTTGCCCCGTGTTGTTCACGAGAGCTGTAGTGACCAGCGCCTCGAAGTGTTTTTACTGTCTAGAGGAGGCTCACGTTCTCCTTGGGCTGTGAAAGGAGGCTAAAGAAGGGAAGCTGGAGCACTTGCTCTATAATGTAAGTGTGCGCACAGTGTAATCCACCTGTGTTGTACTGGAGAGGGAAAAAAAAAGTCTGAAACAGGTCTTGCTCCTCCAAGGATGCTATTACCTGAGAAATTTTCTAAAGATCAAAAATCTTTAGATTAGACATAAGGTAGGGTTTCTTGAGCAGAGCATGGAAGCAGTGTATGTAAAAAGCCTGATTGAGAGCAAAATTGACAAAAGCATGTCCTAATACCCGGGATCGGTACTTGGAGGAAGCAGCTCTGTTCGGATGCTTTCATTAAGAGCAATCCACTGTGTAGCTGAAATACAGCAGAACCATTAATCTGGGAAGGCATAGGGTGGTCCCGCTCTTCTTGTCCTTCAGCAGGTATAGAAGCTTTCATTTTTCAACCTGCCCAAAAGATAGTTATTTCTTGGCACAAAATTTCAGCTGCAGCTGGCAAGTGAGTAAGTACTGTCTTCCAGCCTTACTGAGAAGAGAGAAGTTATTTCAGTTGGCACAAGAAGTTAATAGTTCAGAGTTGTCAGATGAAATTGAACAGAGAAGAAGCGTGAAGGCTGGGCACGTAGCATCGCTATTTCAAAAGCAGTACTGGAAGTCCCATCGTCACTTGAAAACGAAACGTGTGTGTACTTGACCATGGTGAGGAATTGTCTACTGAGTTCACAGACCTCTTTTTCTTTTTTTTTTTTTCCCCCTGCGAGTGTAGTGTTTGACACTGAACTGCATGTGTGTATACAAAGGCTAACATCTGTTCTATTTTATGAGATCCATGCAGTGCTGTTGCTTTTTTATCCACCCAGTGTATGGATTCTTCTTTCGTGTGTCATCCTTGCTGCTGAAGGCAGCCGGGCACTTGAGCTTTGTAATAGCTCTTCTTTCTTCGGGAGCAAGACGTTATTCATTGGATGGTACTTGCTTCTTCGGTTAGATTTCCTCACAAAATTAGATCTTACAGTGTTTTGGAAAGCCATTCTTTTTCTAGAGGGTTTTCTGAGTAGGGATGGAAGAGGGATGACTGTGAGGCTCTTTTTCTGGAGGAGTTCTGGTAATTGTACCAAGAGGCTGGATTTTCTGCAGCAGCCTAGATGTATTTTGATAGGATTGTTAGTTGGAAAGTAAATTAGATCTGGGAAGTATGAAAAAGGCTAGTCTAGTGTTTGGATTTTAGGGTGCATATTTAAAAAATGTGGTTTTTTTTGTATCTGGCAGATACTGTGCTTCTGGTATTTTATCTTGCAGGAGAACCATGGGACTGGTAAAGAGGATCCTTTTGGACACTTTTAAGAGTGTCTTCAGGTGTTGTTACGTACTTGGAATAGATGAGATGTGGGGAGAAAGGAAGAAAAAGTGGCCTCTTGTCTTTTGGATGGAGCTGTTGCCTTTTTATAAAGTACTGTTTTCCTCAAGTACAGAAGAGTTATGTCTGTGTAGGTCTTATTAAATAACATTTGTTTCACCAGATTTGATCAAAAGTTTAGTCATTGCAGAATCAATAATAATTCCCTTACCTTAAGGAAAAATCTGTTATTTATGAATGTACTGTTTGTTGTATTTTAACTACTTGTGATGCAGAATTTGCAAGATTACACAAATTAACTAGAGGATGCACACAAAATCCAATAAAACATTTTCCTTGTCAAAGATCAGTGAAATAAGAAACGTAATTACCATAAACAATGAAAATTAGACTCTTAAAATCTATGAACTAGAAGGAGTGGAAATAATTTTGTAATATATATTCTCATTGGTTTTGTTGAGACTGTTCTTGGGAACCACCAAAATTCACTTACAGCCTTATGTATCCTAATAACCTCTGTGTTACGTGGTAAAAAACCTACTCGTGAACTTGTATTTAACCTGAGGAGGAAGCGTGCGTTTCTGAGAGTGCACTTTAGATACTGTCACCTTACTACAGCCTTGTTCATGGGTAGCTTCCAGTTAATAAAATGCACACTTAGAATTACACCTAGGAAGACAGGTATGTCAGCAGATTGTAGTTTCGCTGCTTTAATTCTGCCTCGTGACACAAAGGTAGAACTAAAAACTTGTGGAGCAAAGTTTGTTGCCTTTGGTATACTTGGGAGGTGGAAGGCTGTTGTAATGCAGCAGCTGCTCTTGGTGATTTGGATTTTCTCTGGGTTCTGTTACATCTTTGGAGCTTGTAAAACTACACTATGCTTTGGGTGCCGTGTTAAGGTTCACTGTCTGTTAAGGATCTTTTGGCATTTTAGAATAGCCCTTCCATTAACCTGATTTTCCGAGGGCTGTCCCATTGCAGGGGTTCATTTTGGCACAGGTCAGTAGGTGCCAAATCCTACTTCTTCACCCAGACAGGTCAAGACAGGGAGAGCTCGTGGAAGCCTGTAGCACAGCTGTGACTTGAGCTGTTGTTTTGGGGGGGTTGATGCAAAGTGTAGCTTTCTGTTATTTGTAGCTGGGTTTTGGATGGGACTGCAGTGAGCGTGGGCGCTCTCTGCCCCTGCCTTTGAGCAGGTACCATCCTTTCTTTGCACAAAGGTGTCTACCTCCTGGCCATGAGCATCGCACCACGTTCTCCTTTCTCTGCCGCTGACTTCCCTGGCTGGCTGGGTCTGCAGCTGGGGCTGTGATGGAGGTGAGAGTTGCTCCCCGCCACGATGGAGCAGTGTGCGGGGTCTAACGCCTGTGCCGTGGTGAGAAAGCTCCAGTGGCTCTATAGGAGCAAGGCTGTTACTTCTGATAATTGTGCTTGTCTCTTGCTAGGCTTCTTATTTGAAGATTTTTCTTTATAAACAACACAATAAAACGTGCTGCTCTGCTGCACCCATGCCAGGCTCTCGCTTATGCCTGTGGAAGGAGTAAGGAGCATATCTGATTGTAAGAGGGGGAGTTCTGAAGGGTTACGCGTCAGCGGACTGTCATGTCTTCCAGCCATCCCTTACCCTGGTGTCAAAGCTGTGCATCCTGTAAGAACAGCATTTTGCTAGAGTGATCAAAGTTTTTTTTCATTGGCCAAAACCATCTAGGTAGCTGGGCAAACATTTGTCTTAAAATGACGAATGGAATTACCGGGATAGCAACTTGACTGCAGTGACAAAAACCATCTCTAATATCCTAGAAATCATGAATTGGGTTTTGCTTGCTTAGATCATTAGGTGTTCAGGACAGGCACCGTGAACTGTACGGCATTAGAGAATACATGGCCCAGCAGTTACATTCCTGGAAAGCATTTGTACATGGGAGTTTGAATTAACGAGGTGTATTTTGTGTTTTTTCCTTATTAAACTTCAAAGAGTTGTGCTTTGAAGACCAGTGAGCTCTTGTTGTTCGTAAACATTGTTTGCAAGGAGCAGGTGATGGATCTCCTGTCTGCCTGTGTCGTCCCCCGTTCCCCCTCCCCTTTGAGCCAATACCTCTGTTGTGTGTTGGCTTGGGATGTTTTGAGAAATGCAGATGTTCTGTTTTCAGTGTGTAGGTGACAGGATGGGCTGGCAACTGTGTCGGTTTTAAATGCAGGATAAGCTTTCAGATATTGGCTTTATTCATATCTGAAGTCAGTTAACAGCCTCTTGGATTCTTGTTGCACAGTGTAATTAAAATAAACACTATAATGCTAATCATTTATGTATTTTTGCCTGTGGGTGAAGTTTTAAATTAGAAGTAGCTATACTTTGGTGGAAGTGGAGGGTTTTTTTTTTATTATTATTATTATAATGGTGCCTGTTTCCAGTCTGGTAATATTTCTGTGAGTGCATAAAAAATACTGCTAGACAGATTTGCTTTTGTTTTTTATTACCTAATTGTATATTCTAGTAACAATGTAATTATTGCTTTTAACAAAAAACTGCCTGACTTGAGTGTTTAATTCCATCAGACTCAAGCAGTCGCTGATGAGGTGATAAATGATAGGTTATATGTGGAAGTGGATTTGCAATTATTTGCTGCTTTGGGGGGGGAGATGTTTCTGTCCAATGAGTAATGCTGAAAATCAAAGCGGTACACCAGATGTTTTTTCTAATGACTGTGGTTCAAGGTCTCTTTTGTAGGGAGGAGGGTTTCGACTGAGTTCGTTGCTTGGCTTTGAAGTTTCTCTCGCTTGTTAACTTAGCACTCCTCCAAATCTTTTGCTCTGGACTTCTCTGCGGATGGTTTTATGGAAGAGGTCCTTTCCCAACCCTTTGTGCATTCATCAGGCAGTGGAGGGGCAGCAGCATTTTTCCAGTTCAGGCTGAGCACTTCCTTTCACTTGTGTTTATTTCATAGCATTAAAACAAGAATAAGTGTTTTGCTTTATTTGTTGATGTCTGATTAGGAATTAGTGGAAGAAACTGAATCACTGGTGTGATTAACGATAGGTTTTGTTTCTGATGTATGAAAGGGCTCATTGTCTGAGGCTTTTCCTCCGTCGCGCTCTGCCTAATCCCGCTGAAATCACGCGAATGGTGGCAGCGCTCGAGGCTCCTCGTCTTGTTTTCCTGTGGACTTAACCGTACGGCTGGAAAAATTTCCTCTTCCAAGGGACAGTTGCTTCTCCCGCTGAATCTGCTGTCATGTCGCAGTGGCCTTGCTAACCAGGTGGGCTTTCATTTGGGGGTCTAAGGGTCAGGGGGTGGTTAATCTGAAACCTGCAAGCTGATGAAATTTGTGCTCCGTTTGGGCTTCGCACCTGGGCCCGATGGCTTTGTTAAGGCTGTCTGTCTGTCTGTCGCCTGCCTCTCTGCAGCTGTGGCCGAGGGAGGTGAGCTGCCTCCTCCTAACCTTCGTCACTCCCCGGTGTTTGTTAGAGCAACTTGCTGCGATGGCCGCTGCAGTGGAACTTCTGCAGGGAACAACTTTAAAATGGCTCGGTGCATCTTTTCAAAAGCAGGCTTATAAGTTCAAGACTTGCAGAAATGAAGACACTTCTGAAAGCACGCAGCAAGAAATTACGGTAGACATGACTGTTCCTCCTTCAGGAGAACCCTGGAAGAGACACAATGCCCCACACCACGAGCACTAACTGGCCTTTCTTTGCCTCTGAATCAGGTTGTCATTCCAAGGTCTCAGAGTGATTTAAAAATATAAAATAAACTCCCCTGAGGAATCTATTAAAAATTATTTGGTTCACTGAACATTCAGTCTTGGAATCCATTATGTGCCTGTAAAAAGACTTTAAAAATCCTCTCCGAAGTTGGTCTGAGTTGTGTCCCTTTGGCAGGTGGGCATGGGGGAATTTCATTGCTTTATTTTCAAAACAAGTGTGTGGAATTAATATTGATTTTTATTATAGCCGTCTGCTAGTGCCACTGTATCCAAGGGTCGTATGTCAGCTCTCTTTCTGTAGTGGCAGCTTTCCTTGTTCCTTTAGTTGAAGTCTGTACTTGTGGAGCTCTCGAAATAATTGGGAAATGCTGGTGTGTGTGTTGTTTTTTTTTTTTTCTCCTCCTCCTCTTTTTTTTTTCTTTCTTTGAATTTAATTTGTAAAGCTTTATTACCTAGAATTAAATTCTTATCAGGTTGAAATGGTGCATAAATTCTTGTTCAATGGAGACAAATGCTATTAGAAATTGGTGAAACTAAGCTGTATTTTAATCCTAGATTTGTTTTCATTTCCATTGTTGTCCATTGAAAACACTTTGCATCTGGTTTGTCTGTATCGGTGTTTTCCTGTGCGGATGATTTTTAATGGTCAAGCCTGGGAGAGCAGAGTGTTAGATTGCCTCTTACAGCTGTGACCTGGGTTATACTCCAGGTATCTGGTGTAGGTGTTGTAAGTTCCCATCAGCGTGTGCTGCCTTTGTGTGCTGAAGAGAGTTGTCATGTTATTCAGCAAAAATATTTCTCTTGGAAGACCTTTCCCATGTTTTCAGCTCATTATGGAGAATTGGCATCTGCTTTGTTGGTGGTGTGTTCTGTTTTTTTGTATGCAAATATTCATAGTTGCTCAGAGCTTGGTAGCTTTTAGGAGCCTGAAGTCAGGTGAGGACTTAAAGAAGACACAAGTAAGGGGCAATCCCTCCGGATATGCAAGTTTATTTGATTAACCCAGCTGACCTGCAGCGTTTGAGAGCAGTTAAATATTTGGACAGTCAGCAGTCCTTTAGTCATGTTCCATTAGGTGATGGCCTCCTCCACTTCAAGTTTACTCTGTTTGGCTGCCGTTGCCAAGCCTGGTGCGATCCTGCGAGGGAGCTGCGCGTGGGGGCACAGCGGGTGCTTTCGGGGCTGTGCCGAACCAGGCTCCCGGGAGCAGCTGGAGATGCGGCTTCTGCAGAGGGTAGGGGATTGGAGGCAAGGGAGAAAACTGTTAATTGTGGCTTGACGACGCTGTAAAGGTGAGCTGGTAGGGAGAGTTAGAACCTAAGCAGGAATAGAGTCGCTGTCCTGAGAAGTGTGAAAGGCTTGTCAGAACCTAATCTAATCTGCTGCTGCATTAATGTACGATACAGTAACGAATGAATGCAATTCCAGCCAGCCGAGATGGTCCGATTTTAATAACTTCTCAAAAAATCAAAACAAAGTATTTCACCGGAAGAGACACATCATGGTTATCCAAATTTTGCTCTATGGAATTGCTCTTAACTTCATACGAGCGTGCGCTAATGGTTTAAAGACTCATTTGTCTCCTTGTCAGCAGTTTGACCAGTATTTTAATACAAAAGACACGGTTTTATCTTTAACCGGTCTTGTTTTTCAGTGGGTGTTGCAGCCAGCTGGAAAACTGACTCTCTCACTGCTGTGGTTTTGATGCAGTGTCGACTGTAATAAAGTAAAATTTATCTAAAACCGGTGACGCTTTCAGTGGCCGTATTTCCGTTCAGATTCAAGGGAAGGGGAGCAGGTGCTTTTGCTGAAGCACTCGGTCTTGCCCTTTCCTGAGGATCTGTGGTAGCAGTATTACTACGGGTAGAATTCCCGTCCTCGCCAAAGCCTGAGGAATGGAAGGAGGAAAGAGCTGTGGTGATTGTGACCTGGTGCATTTCTGGACGTGCTGCTGAAGCTGTTCTAGTAGAAATGTGGCTAGTAGGTTTTATGGGAGAAAAAGCTAGTACAAAAGAAAATACAACACCCAGACCTTCTTGGGATTCAAATGTGTTTTTCAAAATGCTGATAGTACCTTTTTGTGTATTCTGGCAGGAAAAGAACATGATTGTAATGCGTTTTCGTTGTACGGGTTTAGTAAGTGACTAGAGGGGATTCAGCCCTGAATTTCTGACTTTGGAGTGTCCAGATTGTGCATGATGAACTCGTAAGTCAGTTTGTGGAGACTGATACTTCACAGGAAAGTGAATGAGAAGTTTAGTCTAATGCACTACTCTTCCCAATATGGTTTTCTCGCCTGAGATTACTAAGTTATAAATATTTAAAGAACCATTTTCAGTTTAAACTTTGATTCTGAAATGAGTTATGCACAAGTATTCTCCTGTATTTGTGATCTCAAAGTGAAAAATGTTTCGATTAATAGAATCACTACCTTAGTTTTTATAGTAGCTTGCCGTGACAAATGTGGTTTCTAGGTGTGCTTAAAAGGTGTAAGTTCGGCAGACTTTCTGCTCTATCTTTTCACCTAATTGCTTTATGGGCTTGCATATAATCTTGTTAATTAAATTGGTTTTGCGTGATCACTGAAGTGTCTCTGAATGGGTAAGAAGTGCTTTTTATGGACCAAAGGGTCTGTGGTTTGGTATCAGTTGTGCGGTAGGTGTTGGGTGCTGATGCTAGGAGGTCAGCGCGGCGTTGCTCTGCGTCCTCCTGGGGAGATGCAGTTGTCTGAGCAATTAGAAAAGAAAACAAAATGGTTTGGCTCGGTGTGAAATAACGTGCACTGCTCAGCTCTGTGCCCCTGTCTTCGGTGTGCGTATGCGTGAGGAGCCGATGCGTTTGCAGTGTGACTGTCTCCGTTACCGGGGTGTTCATGAGGCGCAGAGTGGCTGGAGGGGGTGACACTGGTTGTTCGTCAGGTTGTCACGTTGCCTTCTGATGCGGAGAGAACTTCTCAGAAGGATTCTCTTTTTATAAGCAGTGTGGGTAAGTGGCAATGAATCACTTCAGAGGAGGCTTAAGGTAAAGGCAAGTGTCACTGTGAAGGAAACTGAAGGAGACCAATCCAGCTCGGCAGCCCTGGGCTCAACTTTCTGAGCATGGGCTGTGACTTTGGTTGTGCACAGGCGAGCTACTGACAAGCTACAGAAATCCTGGGTGGATGTGTGGCCTCTTGCTTTGTTTAACACTGTTCTCTCTCTCTTTTATTTTTTTTTTTTTTGAGGAGGGACAGAGAAGACGCCGAGAGTTCCCAGCTACAACGCTTTTCAGATCCTTGTTTGAAAGTGTTTTAAACAAGGGACATCAGAAGCTGAGATACAAAGCAACCTTTTGAAGTTAAAAGTGGGACTGCATGAAAATGAACTGCTTGTCTGTGAAAAGAGTCAAGTGTGAAAGGATAGGATGGTTTCACTAAATGAATTTGATAGTCTGAATAAGTGTGGTGAGGCAGAGAGGAGAATCTGGAAAGGTCAGGACTGAGCATGTGACTGTAGACGAGGCGGTGGAAAGACATGAAAGGAATTGAGTGGAAATGCCTTGGCTTACTTTTTTTTTTTTTACTTAGAAGTGATTTATTTATTTTGGTGAAGGTGGTCATAAAAAGTGAACTCTAGAAGCTTGCTGTGGAGAAATGGAGAATCTGTTTCCTTCGGGATCTTGTACCTTTTCCATTCAACTTTTGTGTGGTTTCAGACAGCTGAAGGATCAAAGCCCTGAGGAACTCCTTGTTACGTGTGCGGTTCCGTTCGTAGGACTGCTCTATCCTACACGCTCTGCGGTTGAGTGCTTCAGCAGCTTTTTATCCAAGTACAGGAGTTCTTGTTATTGCTGGCTTGTTGCCTCAAATAATTTGTGACATATTTTCTAGGGCCCTGATACTGCTTCAAAGGATAAATGTGTGATACCTGCATTAGTGTAGACAAATGTGAGATGGAATGTCTTGGTAGCAGGGAACAGAAGTTTTTGCAAAGTGGTGTTCTCCAGGTTGACTGTCACCCCTCGGGGTGGGATCCTGAGACCCTGAGTAGCAGTTCCATCAAACCATCAGCTCTGCGTAGTAGTGATTGAGGAAAGCATATTGATTCTTAGGAAATGCTATGAAAAGAGTAAAGAATAAGATACAGAACATTATTATGCCATGTCTAAATCCATGATTTGTCCATATGTCAGATACTGTTTCACCTGCCCTTACTTTCACCTCAAGAAGGATGTAAAGCAGCTAGAAGAGTGGAGAAACACAACACAAGTCACTGGAGATCTGGAATGGCTTCCATGTGACAAATGGCTGGGAAAAGAATGGTTGAAGAAGGATGTGACAGAGGTCTGTGAAATTGTGAGTAGCCTGTAGAGGGTTTGGCTCTTCTATCTCCCAGGGTAGGAGCAAGGGTAAGTCAACTAAACTTTGTAGGAGCCAGGTTCAGACCTGGCAGGAGGGAGTGGTTCTTCACACAGGGGTAGAAAGAAAGCCTGTGGAACTCCTGGAAAGGTCTTCTGTGGACTACTCAGTGAACAAATGATGACAGTCTAAGGAAATCCCTACCTGTGGAAGTACTGAAGGCTACTGAGAGGTCCCTGGGGGCGGAGTGCAGACGTGCTCACTATATACTTGATATACTTGCTCTTCTCTAGCTCTGGGCTTACAGGCTGTGTTGGAGGCAGGGTATTAGACTAGAGGGCATGTGGTGTGACCCAGCACATCCATTTTTATGCCTGTGTCCTGTGCTTTGCCATGAACTTTGTGTCCCTGGTTTGATTAACAAGGCCTCTGCAGGAAAGCCTTTTCTGTGGAACTCCACTTTCTTGAGCAAGACCAACGAGTAGATAAGCTGTAGCTGGCAAAAGCTGAAAGTGAGGAGCGGGGAGCTGCTGTTTGCCCATTCCCAGTTGCTGCAGCTTACCTTACGCTGTTTTTGTGCTGGGCTGTTTTGTTGAAGCAGCAGAAAAATAACTTTGTCGGGGAGGGAATTGCTGAAGAGCTCTCTGCTGGTTAGTGGGTTAAAGCAGTTCATAGGTGCAGTGAATGCCCAAGGGGGGGGACTGCACAGCCCAGAGAAGGCAGCGAGACGTCCTCCTTTGGTCAGTAGTGAGCCCTGAGATAACTCGGATGTCTCGGGGCGCAGCCCACCCATCTCCCAGCTGCACCGGCTCCCCTTGCTTACGCTGACTTTCATGGTTGTTACAGCAACTTGGGGAAGACTACAGCTCAGAAGCGCAAAAGAAAACTATCAAATTCTGCTGCAGTCTTTGCAGCTTTTTAGCAAGCTGAAGTTGATCGCAAGCGGTGCTCCAGTAGGGCTCCCTGCCAGCAGCGGGTAAATGGCATCAGTGCCCGAACAGGCACGAGCAGTCCTTTCTGCAGCGGTGGAAACCTCCCTTGCAGAACCAGACTGCTGCTGCTGCTGCGGGTGTGGAGCCGCCCGCCACAGCGTGGGACGGACCGCGACTCTCCTCGCCATCTGAACCGCGCGAGCGGTGCTGTTCCCT
>JANHFX010012644.1:21657-33568 GCA_027560015.1 Chloroceryle amazona | reverse complement strand
GATCCCTTCTCCAGTGCTAGGGTGGGTGAAGTTTAGAGCAGTGAAGCAAGAGGGATGCCCAGGATTCCCCACTCGGAGGGGGTGTCTGAATGCACCCTTCGGGTCCATCTTCAGGATCTAGAGGTGCAGTGGAAGGAGACTGTGGGATGTAGATTTTGGGGATGCTGACCTGCCCCAGCCCTGTGGGTGTCTCTGAGAGGGGTGTCTGGGGGGCCTGGAGGTGCCTTAATGTTTCTCCAGGGCTGGTGTCTGTAGAGCATCCCCCGTGACATGTGTGATGGTGCTGCCCTTTCCAAGTGATAAATGGGCTTAATAATATTTCCCCCTACAAAAGGGGAAACTGAGGCACGGAAGGGTCATAGATCTCAGCCCACCCCTGAGGAGGAGTGAGGTGGGAGGGTTGAGGAAGGCTACAAGGTTGCATTTTTACCTTCCTTGCTCTGCTGCTGACTTACGTGACCCAAACTAAGGGCTTTTCTGTCTCCTCTTCTCTTCCCATTTGCCACCGACCTCTTCTGTTGAGAACAGGGGAGGGAGGGCAACAGAAAATGAGGTACAAGGATCTACTGCTCCCTGGGCTCACGCGGTGCCACAGCCTGGGTTGCAAATCTGCTCAGATGTGCTAAAGTAGAGGTGCTGCTGCTGCCTGTCCTCCCTGACAGTGCCATGGGAAGCTGGCATAACCTGTCTGATTGGGGTCGAGCTGGACTGGGGAGCTGCCAGGCAAGTGTCTCCCACCTCCTTGGGGGTCTGTGCTCAGCAAAAATCTCATCTGCACAGCAAGAAGAGGGTCTGTGATGGTGGAGCTTTGCACGAGGCTGGATCTGAGGAGCTGGGGGGAAGGACAGCTGGGGCAGTGACAGTGCACAGTGTCCCCATGCCCAGGTTGGGAGGAAGATACTTTGGCAGAGGGTTGTGGCAGAACTGGAAGAGCAGGGCTACAGCAGAAGGTCAGGGTGAAGGTGTGGGTTTGGCACCCGGCAAGGGGGCTGGGGAGCGTTGTGGGTCAGTTTTTGAGGGCACCTGTGGAGCCATCTGGGAGAACTGGTATGGCAGAAAGCCATGACTGAGTCAAATGGGTGAAGGTTGTGAAGGATTGCTGCTGGCTCCTCCCAGCTCGTGTGCGCCTCAGAGATGGGCTTCAAACCGCCCTGGACCCAGCACCCTGTCATGAGGCACCTCCTGTTCTCACCTCGCTCTAGTGCCTGTTTACCCTTCTCAGGCTTAATGACCATCACCTCCCAAACTACCTGCTCATGGTGGCAGCTGCCACACGATGTGGGATCCCAGCACTTGCTCTTGCCCTGGTTCTTTGGGATGGTTTTGCATCCTGCTTAACCCATTTTTGCTCCTAAAATTCGATAGCCGAATGGATTTTTGCACCCGTGACTTTTTGAAAATTGCCTTTATTCACAATAAATAATACACTATCTTACAAAGGTCTCAACGCAAAATCCAAACACCGCGTTCGTTCTGCAGTCACGAATAAATAGGACTCACTGGCACCAGCATGAAAGAGCATCTATGAGGAGTGTGGGCCCTGTGGTGGGGAAGAGGGAACTCTGCTGCACCCACCTGCCCAAAGCAGTCATTCTTCTTTGCTGCTATCTACACGGTGTTTCCACCTCCTGGGCCATCAGACACAAGGGTGAAATCCTGCGTGTACCAGAATGTCTGGGTTTGGGCCTCTGAAAATGATGCAAAATTCATGTGGGATGCAGCCAAGTGGGTTTAAAACCACAGAGGAGAGGATGCCCTGGGCTGAGACTCCCGTGCTGGGCTTAGTTGGCCGTGGGTAAGCGGGTAAGGAGAGGTTCTAGCGCTCGTGCTGACGTAGAGGGATTATATACACAGACACTGCAACGCTCCTTTCTTAGTCACGGGTGGTCTTTGAGTTATAAGACGTTTGCTTAAGAGTCTACTGTAGCTAGGTATCTTCATTGCCTAGCTTTGGTCCACACATGAGCCCATGTGTGGGGGCTTCCTCTCCTCCTTCGACTTGGTGTTTTTTCAACTCTTCCTATGGTGGGGTCAACTCCATGGACTTCTTCCTCTCCTCTCTCTGCTCTTCCCACTCCTCCTCTGACTCGTAGGTGCCCTTGACAATGGCAACCCTATCTGACATGTTCATGCAGTAGGGGACAAGGATGTAGAAGTAGAGAAGAGCAGCCAAGCAAGCCCCGAGGATGGGTCCAACCCAGAACACCTAGAAAGCAGTAAGGAGAGGGTGAGAGCAGATAATTGGAGGCTGGTGCACCAGCTCTACCCATCACACCAGCATCCATCGCTGTTCCACATCTCCTAGCCCAGGGAGAGGTGCAAATATCACTTCCAGTAGACTTATGGGACTGAAATCCCTTCAAACTTTGCTTGCTGGAGACCTCAAGCACTTTATGACTGCAGAGATGTGATGTGCTGGAAAGGAGGCACCAAGGCTGGGTCTGAGCCCTAAGATGGGCTTCTCTGTGGGCTTTATTGACCTCGGATCATGCCTTAGCACAGCGTGCACCATCGCATGGAGAGTTTATACTTGTCCCTTTGCTGGCTCTGTGCCATGGGGAGAACCTGCTCTCCGTGTGTCAAGGGAGAAAACCTTCCTCGTTCCGCAGCCCCCTTTTATCCTGTCAGGCCTGGGATGGGTTCTGAAACATCCAGCCCCACAATCCCCGTGGCAATTGCTGCCCTCTCCCCTTGTTGCCTGCATCTGACCCTGGCAGTCTCTTGTCCAGCCCATCCCAGTATGCTGCTGGTGCTCACCCAATGTGCTGGGCTGAACCTCCTCACGATGACTGCAGGACCAAAGGACCGGGCTGGGTTCATGGAGCAGCCGGTGAAGTAGATCTGTCAGTGTGGAAAGGAGACCAGGTTAAGATGCACCGTGTTGCTAAGCAAATACCAGCAACTTTTCAGAAGCAGGGACAGAAATGGTCCCTGATGCTGTTTATCTTGCAAAGAGGTGGAGATCCCTCCATCATCATGGAGAAGGAGCCCCAGTATGTCCCATGTTGACTCTCCTGCTGCGGCTGCCTCCGTGACCAACTGCACGAAAGTATTTGGGGAGCTTCAACCTAAGCAGGACCCTCTCCCTGTCCTCCTGCCTCGACACTCACCCCCACCAAGTGGCCTACGGCAACAGAGAGGCCGATGGACAGTGCTGGGGAGCCCACGTTGCCATTCCTCCGGTTGTCAGTGGATGCAAAGATGCATGCAGCCAGCTGGAAGGTAAGGATGATCTCCACCACCAGTGCCTGGCCTGGGGTCGTGTTGTTGTTGAGCTGTGAACCAGTAAGAATGACAATAATTAATCATCTCTGGGGCTCAGCATCACTGGGAGGGCTCTTAGGGGCTTTTCTGGTGGATTTGGGTGGCAAAGCCATGCGTGAGAAGCTCCCTGAGGTCGCTTGCCCAGCTGTGGGGCACGAGGTGCTGTGCTGGCTGCTGCTCAGGCTCACTGCTCCTTTCCCTGAAAGGGAAGAAATTATCTTTCTTTTTGTTTAATGCTCCAAAATCTGTTTTGTCCCTTGAGTCCCCCTTCTCAGGGCTCTCCACATCTCTCTCCACCTGCTTGTCTCTGCAACGCTCAGCGCTTTCCCACCAAATCTCACATTGATTTGTCCCTTTTTTCCTGCGGTTCTTTCCCCCTTGATCTTTGCCAAGCTGTTGTATTCTGACTCTTTACCACTCCACTTTCTGGATCATGTCCCCAAAGAGGCTGGGGAGCAGCTGGCAGCCACCATGGAGGAGCACGGGATGAAGGATGAGGGCTGGGATGAAGGTTGGGGTGCAGTCATGGGGGTAAGATGGGTCATTGGCCACTGAGGACTGTCAGAGGGACTCAACCCCACTAGGCACGGGAAGAGCAAAGTGAGACAAGCCATGGCAGCTTGGTTTTTAACTAAAGCTGAGTGTTTTGGGGCATGGATCATGGGAATAAGATGCATTGAAGCACCTCATTCTAGTCACTGAACCCCCTGCAATGTGTCTGCGGTGCTCCGAGGGGTCCAGACCTGGCCATGCAACCATGACTGGGTAGCTCCACCACTTCCATTTCAAGTGGTTTCCCACCACTGCCCCGAGAGCTTGAGACATGCTCCTCATGCCCCCTTATCTCAGAGGGCTCCACTGTATCTCCTCCTCCTCCAAGAGCCGCTCCTGCCACTCACAGACTCCCTACACCCTCCTTCTTTGCTCCTTCTTCAGCTCTTCTCCACCACCTGTCCATCCACCTCTGCTCCCCAGCTTCCCCAGTGCACTACTTAGAGTGGGCTTATGCTCCCTCTGCCCATACTGGTTTGACTGGGCTCTGCTCCCTGCCCTCCCCCCTCCATCCTGGCGCAGCTCCTATCCCAGCATTAATCTCCAGGTGGAGAGGCTGCAGTCAAGAATATCTCAATGGTGTGAGTGACTCATTCAGGCCCTTAGGATAAAGGAAGCGCTCATTAAAGGAGGAAAAAAAACCCCAAGCGTTCATTTACCCCGCACAATAAAGCTGTCATGTCAGTGCTCTGCTGGCTACGCTGAGGTTTGCTCCCAGCCCATTCCCGAGGTATAGGATGTGCTGAGACCCACCATCCTTATGGATTTGGCTCTCCAGGTTGGCACTGGCACCAGCTCTTCGCTCAGAAAGAAAGGAAAGCTCGCACGGCAAGGTGAGTTATCTCCAGGTAGGGAGACTTACCGCGTTGATAGCCAGGTTACCACGGGTATTGGCTGGTGTCACGCCGTAGAGGATGCCAGCCCCGGCGATGGCCCCGACCAGTTGGGCAATCACGTAGAAGACTGTCCGGAGGAAGGAGATCTGGTTCCCGACAAAGAAGGCGATGGTCACCGCCGGGTTGATGTGGGCGCCGCTGATGTGGCCAAACGCCTGCACCAACGTGCCGATGGCCAGGCCAAACGCCAGCGAGATCTGCAGGATGCTGGGGAGGGCAGATGGCCACTTTAGGGCTGAGCCAAGGCCGATGAAGACAAAGATGAGTGTGGAGATAAACTCGACAAAGACGGATCGAGCAAAGGCCAGGGTTAATATTTCCTTCTTCATGCTGGGAGTGGGTGGAGGGCAGCTCCGAAGGAAGAAAGTTTAGGTTTCCTCTATCTCCAGGCTCTTCTGTCTGCACCCAATTGTAGGGCCATACCTATCTATATATGCAAGAGCAGCAGGGAGCTGTGTTACAAGGCGGTGGGTGGAGCGAGGGAATTAGCCAGTCCTCCCAAATTATCATGTGAAACTGGAAAAGTTTCCATCTGAAAATAACTTCGGAGCCTCTTGGTGAACCAGTGACTCAGTTATTGGTCGCATTTCTTTCTCCTTCCCTCTGCAAACAAAGAGCCCCTATAGGGTGTCTCTGTGGTCGTTAGATAACGTGGTTGCATAACGATGCCACGCTCCCTCCTCTGCTTTTCCCTTTTACTACCTCTCGCCAGGTCCCGGGTGTTTTGTTAGCAGAGGTGTAGTTAATAGTCCCTTCTTCCGTGTGCTTGCAGGCTGGAGAGGACTGTTTGAAAAGTCTTTTTGCAGGTGTTGGGCTGGAGGAGCTTCTCCTGGGGCAGGGATCTCAGTGCCTTCCGTTTACATGGGATGTTGAAACGTAAAGTGAAGTTAAGCATCTGGAGCTGCTCCCGGGCTGTCAAGACAGCTCAAGTCCAGGAAACAAGTGGCTTGCAGTTGTCCTGGGAGCAGGGCAGGGTCTGGGGGATGTTTTGCTTCACTGGGGAGCTGTAGACAAGCTGGGGCTTCCTCGAGGTGTCTGGATGGAGGTTGAATGGCCTGGTGTGGGTCGTGTGAAGGGGGCTGGTTGCTGCAGAGACTGACCATGGATCTCTTTGCTGTGTTTCTGCTTTGCTGCTCCTCACAGAGCATCTGGTGTGGGTTTTGCCAGTGCATGGGCTGGCAGTTGGAGGGTGCTCACTGCCTGTAGCCAGGGAGGGTGTATTTCACCCTGTCATTTGGGCCCTTTTCTTTTCTTTTTGCCTTTCAAGCTATTGCTCAATGAGGTCAATGATTTCGCTCTTGGGAATGCCAGCATAAAGCCACAGGCTTTGCATGGACAGAGACTGCATTTACATGTCTCCTTTTGTGCTCCCCGGGCGCTGCCGTCCATCCTAAATCTGTCCAGCTGCAAATCCTTGGCTGACAGCAAGCAGAGCGGAGAGGCTCTCAGCACTGTGCAGCACAGAGCTGTCAGGGACTGAGGTTTTGGGGTGGAAAAAGGCTCCAGTGACACTTAACAATGAATCCTTGGTTCCCTTGTAGTCCTTGCAGCTTCGTGCCAATATTTTTTTTTAAATTTAAATCACTTTGGGTGCCAGATCTGCTCTCTTTTCTTGGTTGATTGCATCTTGCCCTTCTTAAGTGATGCTGTCTCCATGCCTAACGTGGTGAGCCCAGGCTGGGGTTATCCAGACTGCCACACGCCTCTGCAGAAACAGTTGCACTCCAGCATGCAGTGAGCAAAGCTCTACATGAAGGAGATTGGTAAAAATCATTTAAATCCCTCTTTAATTTTTAAAGGTGCTAAAAAAGCTGCATACACTGCTGCCTTCTGCTGGGTGCAGTCAGACCTGCACACAACCTCTGGGGTCAAAAGCTGGGAGGGATTCCTCTTCAGAGCAAGTAAAAAGGACTTCTTCCTCCAGACCTGAACATAAATGAACCTTTCTCCTCCAACCGTATCCAAAGTCCTGAGCTCAGCAAACAGACCTGGAAAGTCTCAAGGGACTGAGGATCCATTACAGCGTTCATTCCTGATAATGGTTTTCTCCTGGTTCTACTGGTCCTGGGGAAGATTGCAGAGCTAAAAACCAGATCTGTTATCCTAGAAACACCTGGTCCGTTGGCGTGTTTTGGTGAAAGTTTTGCAAGCTGGTATTTCAAGACATCCTGGCCAGATTCCAGCTGGAGTAATTGCTTGCCACTTCCCTTCAGCTCTGTCTGTGGCTCCAGCTGGATCAAACACATCTTGTTCCTGTCCTCCAAACCCTCTCGTAACGCATCCACCACAGATCTCCCTTGAAGTTGGCCATGTTTTCCTGGCAGCATCTCCACCACATCCCTCATTTGAGCTAAAAAGCAGCGCTGAGCTGGAAGACACTCTCCCAGGTTCCCAACTCTGGATAATAACCTCTCAGCACAATCCTCCAGCTGACTGGGAGATACAGTCAAATAAGGCTGAAAACAATGGGGAAAACTTCCAGCGAGAAAAAAGATGTTTCTCTAACCACATGCCATGCAAAGCCTGTTTTCCTGAGGCTGTTTGCTCCAGTCTCCTCACTGGGGCATTCCTGCTTGGCTTCTCTGATGTCTACCCGTGTTGAACAGGTGTTGGGAAGGTTCCTTTTCCTCTCCCTGACTGCATGCCCTCCAAGGACCCTGTATGAACAGAAAGTGCCTTTGATGTGTCAAATTTACTTGAATTGGGCAAGATGTTGAGGAGGCATTACGCAGATCCCTGCTGACAGAAGGACACCTACGTGGTAGGGTCACACACGCCTTGTTTCACCCCTAGGCTTTTGGAGGAGAGAAGACAAGGAGGCTATTTGCAAGGAGGACAGGTTTAGCTGTGTCCCTCTTTTTCCTCCACCACCTCCTCCTCCTCCCTCCTCCTCCTCCTCCTCCTCACTGGCATCAGCAGACAACAGAAATGAAAGTTGTCCACATCTACCACATGGCTTGGGGTCAACGTCCTGGAGGGGGATAGGGAACCAAGCCCACTGCTGTGTTGGGGTACAGGGTGCCTGTGTGGGAGGAAGCCAGCTGGTGCTTCATCCTTGCCCGGGGCCCTCCCGAGTCTCTGCCTCACCCACGGAGGCGTGTGTGTTATTAAGTGAATACGTGTGTCGGCCCCTGTCGTCCTCAGTTTGCTGATTTCATTTTCTGAGCCTTCACAGGGCAGCTCTTCATTTGTTATTTCTGTGGCAGCCCAGGTGGCCGATCAGTTCAACTCCGTGCTGGACCTCAAAGCCTGGCAGATGGTGTTGCGCGTGGCCAAATTCGGATTACAAATGCTGCTGAGCCCCAGACCAGCCTGGTTTTAGGTTTTCCCCCTCACTGGGCTCTGTATCTCCACCAAGGACCTGAAAACTGGCACAATAATACAAGCAGGAATAATAACAGGAGACAACAGCTTCTGCTTCTGGAATCTGTGATTAGCTGAGATTAGATGGCCAGAGGAGAAAGTTTGGTTTGGTCTGTTTTTAAGAGAAAGGGTGTTTCTTGTGAGCTCAGCTTAGGGAGTTTGCAGGAAGGCAAAATGGGGGAAAAAAAAAAGATACACACTGGGATTTAAATGTAGATGGAGAAGTAGCAAAATTTCCTCTCCCTCAGTTCCTGGGGCTGCTTCTTGCTTCTGGTGGTGGTAAGGAAAGCGGTGGTATTAGGACAAAGCCTTGCCACTTTCTAGTGCAACATGATGGCTCTTTAGAGGTGTTTCAGGTGGGGCTTTCAAGGATTTCTCTTATCTAAACCACCATCTGCTTGCGCTCTCTTTAAAGGGATTACTCTGCTGTCCTGCGGCTGATGGGGTTTCCACCTTCTCCTGCCCTGGAGCAGTGAGGCTTTTGCTTCCCCTAGTAACCTCACCTGGCTTTGGATCGAAAACCCTGTGAGACCAAGTTTGGCTTTGGGGATGTCTCCATGTCCCTTGCTGTCATCCCAGCGCTTTGGCTTGAGGAGCCCATCCTGAAGCTGTCCTTCCAGCCTTGGGGGCTGCTGTGCTGAGCTGGGTGGTCATAGTAACCTGTGAGCCTGTAAACAGGGCAGATGCTCTTTAAATGCTGCGTAGTGTTAACGTTAATAACAGCGTTGCTCTGTGCTTTGCTTAGAAATGATTTGACGGTCTCTGGTGGATGCAAACGCTTTGGGGCTGTTCTGCCCCAAATGGAAATGCCAGCATCCTTAATAATTAATTTGCACTGAAATCATTAAATTATCACATGGAGATAATAATGTGTATCAGGGAAAGCAAAGGGCCATTCAGAAAAAAAGATCAGACAGTCAGCAATCCAAGCTTGAAACCCCAGCGTCCCGATTTTCAGGTCTAACCCTTTCCAGCAGGGGCACCTGCAGCAGCCACATTAAGAGGCTGCGTTTCTGCTCATCTAGAGAAATACTTCGAATTCTTTCAGGCCAGCAGCTGTTTATCGGTGTCTTCAGGATTCAGACAGAGCTGCATTTGTGGTGGTGGGAGTTTTCCTCTTGAAATGTGTTTGCTGTGGAAACATCTTCTTCGCCCTCGTGGTGTCCCAAGACTTCAAGGAGCACACTTGGGAATAAATGCTGAAAAGATGGGGGCAGAACGGCCACCAGGAAAGGGACGTCCCTGCTTCGCTTTGGCAATGCTGTGCTGCTGGGATGGGAAGGTGTGGAGCTGGCTGGAGAGCAGGGGGAAGCTCTGGGGTGGAGGTAGCTGAGTTGCATCAAGGTAGATGGGAAGTGAAAGCACAACCAGGCTTCAAAGCACCTATAGCTGCCATAAATAACATAACAGAGAGGAACTGTGAAACTCTTCAAAGCTGAAATTCTCACATAATCACCTAGCTCCAAGAGCCCACAACTTGGCAAAGCAAAGTGGAAAATACTTTGTCAACCCATTCTGCCTCTAAGACCCAGAGCAAATGCACTGAGAAATTTCTCGACTTAATTTAGAGCGTATATACTGGTTAGGATTTATGGAGACTCATGGTGGTAGCATCTCTTGTTGCATCCAGTCTGGACCTAAAGATTCTTGCACTGAATGGTCTCTGGTGAAGTGTGTGATTTTTTTTCTTTAGGTTGTTTCTATTCCTGGAAAATCAGGCTGAAAATCAAAGCAGATTCTCTGGTCTCCCACTCAGCCCCTTTGACAGAGCCTTCTGAAGTGGGACTCATTGCAAACCTGGAAGATACAGGAGCTAGCCTGGGATTTGGACCACCTTCTGAGAAGGTCTGTAATCCTTTCCCAGAACTCATGTGGTCCTACCTCCTCCTTTTGCTCTCCTGGATGGATTTAGCCTCCTGGCCCATCCTCAAGAAAAACAAGCTTGAGAAATATTTCTACTTATATAAACAGATCCATAAAAATAATGATGTGCCTGCATCCTAGGCAGGTCATGCCATTGTGAGGCAGGTGCCAGATGGGAACTGAATGCAGCTCTGAAGGTCCAGATCTGGAGGATGTGAACAAGGTCAAACCAAGAAGTTCAGGGCAGAAGAATCTCCGAGGTTTGAAGCTGGGCTGTGATCTTTTCCTCTCTATCCTCCAAGTGTGAGCCTGTCTCTACAGGAGTGAAGCCATTCACCCTGCACCGTGTTTTCCAAGAGCTCCAGTGGGCATCAGTGTGTGTATTTCATGAGGTCAGTGGTGAATGGCTGATGTTGAAGGCTCGGGAGCCTGCAGAAAGGGAGATTTCCTTCACTTGAAACTAACCAATTTTTTATAAAATAACATTTTGCACATCTCTATTGTCTTTCACATCTGTCCCTCTTCCCTTGGGTAGAGTCAGCATGTTGGGAAACATCGTGGTGCCTTTGTTTGCTGCCATGCTGTGGAGCACCTCCCAGGATGCTGGTCCCAGCAGCCTCTTCACATCTCCAGGTCTTGAGACAGCCAGTGTTTGGGTTGTGTAGTTTTGGACCCCTGCAGACCCAGTGGGATGAAGAGCTCACAAGAGTTGGCTGGGAGAATTGTCCCAGGGAACTGTGTGACCATGCCCTGGGTGAAAATGCAGTGGTTCAAAAGGTATTTCTGTGAAATCACATAGTTCTGCTGAAGACTTACAGTATTTTGGCATTTAATTGGTATCTTAAAGCAACAGGATGGGCTGAATATGGCAGCCAAGCAGCGAAGTCAAGAAAAGGGGGCTGGATATGTCTATAATTTTGAGAGCACCCCAAGGAACCTATAGTGCTTTGCAGAACAACCATCTGATCATGCAGAACAACAACTGATCATGCTGAGGACCTCTGGAACTCAGAGGTGGGACAATGGGAGGTGATGGAAAACCTCATGGTCTCAAGTGATGGCAGGACATGAGAGGCAGCGTGATCTGTGGTATCTGTGATCACTGTACAGTGATTTCTATTTGGATTTCTTGGTAGTACTGTTTATCACAGGTCCATGATGAAGCTAACCAAGGTGGTGCAGGATATCTTGCAGAGCTCTGTTGTGGAGTCATGAGGTCATGGAGAGGCATAGCTGGGTGCCTTCAGCTCCTGGCTCAAAGAACTTCTCTTGAGGGCTAATACAAAAGTGTTGCCAATTGAGTGAGGCTTTAGGTTGGTCTGTGGCAGCTCTGATCTCCTGGCTGATCTCTCTGGTGGCTGATCCTGCCCTCTAATTCGAGTTGTCATGGTGCCAATCTGGAATGACTGGCTTGGTTTCCTGACGGTGCATGTTTTGGAAGTGTCATTGAAGTCGATGACGCAGCTTTGCAGAGAAGGTAAATTCAAGGTCCCGGTTGACTCGAGAGGACTTAGGTTGCTTTAGCCATTGGAAAATCTGGTTCAGTCAGATCGCTTTGTGTTAGCGCTGGCAGGAGGAGACAGGAATCTGGCCCTGTCAGAAATCAGAGCATCCAAGGGCTGCGGAAGCAGGGATTGTCTTGGCTGTGGGTGCCCCTTTTGAAGATGGAGGTTGTTCTTTGTTCATCCAGCGAGAGCTGGACAGGATGGAGAGCTGGGCAAAGGGGAACCTAATGAAGTTCGACAAGAATAAGTGTAGAGTCCCACACCTGGGGAGCAACAACACCATGTACTGGTACAGGTGAGGGGTAGACCTGCTGGGGAGCAGCCCCATGGAGAGGGACCTTGGTGTCCTGGGGGACAATGAGTTCCCCAGGGGACAGCAACGGGCCCTGGGGGCCCAGAGGCCAATGGGCTCCTGGGGGGCGTGAGGAAGAGTGTGGGCAGCAGGGCCAGGGAGGTTCTGCCCCTCTG
>JANHFX010012644.1:9716-21557 GCA_027560015.1 Chloroceryle amazona | reverse complement strand
AGAGCCTGGCCCAGGCTGCCCAGAGAGGCTGGGGGGTCTCCTGCTCTGGAGCCTTTCCAGCCCCCCCTGGCTCTGTTGCTGTGTGGGCTGCCCTGGGTGCCCCTGCTCTGGCAGGGGGGTCGGACTCGCTGCTCTCCAGCGCTCCCTCCCAGCCCCCACCATTCTATGATTCTTTTAATGCCACTTCTGCCCATCAACAGGTTGCTGTCAGGAGGCAGCTGTACTGACAGCACTGAAGGCTGAGCTGCGCTGTACTGGTGGCTGCAGGAATTCAGGTCTGGGAGTTTGCTTCATATGACTGTAAATATAATATATATGGCCATAAATGTGTCATTATTTGATTCACATGTACTAATTCAGCAGGTAGAAGTTAATTTGAAGCACTGTATATGAAAAAGGGCAGTAATTATTTGACATTAAAACTCATATTTGGGCCGTGTGCAGTTTATGTGAGTTTCAACATTGTCAGGGTAAATAATAAATTAAATGCTTAGATCTGACAGAGAAGCAACATGTAATTAGCTTGGAGATCGCCAAAAAAACCCCCAGGAAAACAGAAGATTCAACTGTATGGCATTTTACCCAGCAGATCATTGACGGGAGAACTTCTGGGTAAGTTCTTTTGGGTTTTCCTGACAAAAGTGGATTTGTTTTCCTTTGAAAAGTGACAAAAATACAAATTACTTTTGCAACTGCGTATTTGGTGATTTAAGTGCGATTTTACACTCTGATTGATTTGAAACATGATTTTAATTCCCATTGCTGAGAATAGACAGATTTTTATTCATTTATTTTTTAAGATTATTCTGAAATAATATACAAATGCTCCTTTGCCATTGGAGGAACAAAGTGAAGGACCAAAATCAGTATTTTTTGCTGTGGTGGAGAACGGGTTAAACAAGTGTTAAAGCTGTTGCACTTCAAAAGCACCCTTCTGGGTATATTCACATTAATTAATGAGTAAAGTGGATCTGTAGCTACAGCTAATGAAGCTCAGTATCTGTGAGAGTGTTTTTTCCCTCCTGGCATCAGGGACAGCAAATGACAGTCAGAGGAGGTGATGCAGGAGCTCCTATCCTCTCAGCCTCACTTGGTATGGTGAAATGAAGACCACAATAACAACCTGGTCTGGGTCAGATCAAAGCTTTGCTTACTCCTTTTCTCTCCAGCAAAAGCCATCTTCCAGCGAGGAAGAGCACAGCGAGGAAGAGGAAATGATTAATTCAATAGAAAGAGGAGATTGGTACAGGTAGAGACCAGGGGACAAAGAGGAAGAGAAGAGTGGTGGTGGCTCATGTCAATAGAAGCAGAAGGAGGAAACTGATCAGTAATGTTTCTTATGATTTGGAATTGGGTCAAATCTTCCTGAATATTTCCATCAACAGCCTTAGCAGAAAAAGCCTGGATGTGGTGATGACATCTTGTGATGGTGCAATGCTGGGGAGACGTCACCAGCAGTAAACAGCATTAGGATGTCATGCTGGAAATGGGTGGCTTTTGGGATACTAGAAATGGGGTTAAATTAATGGTTGAAAGAGCAAAGCTGCATCCCAATGACTATGCCAAATTATTTGACGATGCTGGGAACCATAACCATGTCCTGAGCTAGCAAAAGAAAAGAGAAGAATGGTTATGGCTTTGGGGGTGATGCAGTCGTGAGAAAGTTCTGGGCTGTAGGAAGCAAGCGATAGAGAAGGTCACAGCTGAAACACTTTGTGTTACTCGTCTGAGAATTAGAGCGGGACAGGAACAGAGGAAAGAAAGCAAAAACCAGGGAGAGAGATGAAGCATCGAGACTAAAGGAAAACACTGGCCAAATAATAAATGAGCCATGAATAAATCTGGGCTGAAAAATCTGAAGGTTTTTCATTCTCACAGGAGAGAGCAGTTGCTAAAGCTCCCCAGTGGGGTCAGCAGGGTCTCAGAGACACACTTCCAGCCGTGTCTTCTCAGGAAAGCCTCTGTAGAAGCAAAGGACATCTGTGTCCTGTGGAGGGTGGCACAAGGCAACGTGGATCCTTGCAGCAGCAAAAGGTTTAGTTTGTGAGATACCCCTGTGATGGAGTTAGCGCTTCGGTGTGTGTGTGTGCAACGAACCAGGCAGGGAGAAGAAATGAGGGACAGGTGAGTGGAGTTCAACAGCAATGAGGCATCGGGTGGCAACCTCCACACCCAGCAAATGGCTGTAATAACAACTCTCTGCAGCACCTTGGAGCTCTTCAAGAAGGGCAACAAACTCGGCCGAGCGCTACCTCCTGCAAGGGGGACGTGGAAGGAGCTGGTCTAGGGTAGGATCCCAGTGTCCTCGTTCCTGTTGCTACACTGGCGGTTCTGATTTAATGACGTTTTCCCGCAGCACCAGGAAGCCGTTGGCCACAGGGAGAGCTGGGTGACAGAAGGCAGTGGGACCATCGCGGCGCATCTCCCTGGGAGACGAGTCAGCTTTAGTCTCCCGACAAATAAGGGAGAGAGGGGAGAGGTGAAACACTCATCTGAACAAGCACTGTCTCTAAAACAGCTGCCAGAGCTTTCCCCAGCTCCTCTCTCAGCCAGGGGGAGTTTTGGCTACACCTTCTCAGACATCCCCCTGGGCAGGGTCTGTGGGGAGTGAAGCTCCACTGACTGCCGCCGCCGGACCTCGCGCTCTGCCCAGTCCTCCTCTGGCTCGAAGCCTTTGAAGATGGCAAGTCTCTCTGAGAAGGTTTTGGCTTGTGGGAAGAGGATGTAATTGTAGATGATGGAGGCGGCAGCTGCCCCAACCAGGGGACCCACCCAGAAGACCTGGGGAAAAGGGAAAGAGAAGAATCAGATGAGCAAAAACCAGCCTGAGTTTGGAGGATGGAGAAGGATCTCTGAGGAGCATTGCAGGGGGCATGTGGTCCTTCCTACCCTGTGTGCATTGGGAGCAAAATGAAGACGCCAGCCCTGCTTTGGCCATCACTGTTGACCTGAACTCCCACCGAGTGCTCCTGTGCCTGAATATGCCTAACCATCCTCTTCATTCTTTTCTTCTCTTGAGAGCTGTGTGACCTTCAGTAATGACAGGCCCATCACAAGCGTGATTAACGATTTGAGGTCCTCTGGAGATGCATCTTCCTACCCATTTGCACGTTGCTATAGAAAGGAGGAGGCTACCAGCTTGGGCTGGACACTTCTGAGCGCATCAACCTGAACCACCACAGGCCTTTGCAGATGGAAATGCCTGGGAGTGTTCCCAAAGGAGCTCAGGGAAAATATGTACCTAGACCAACTGGAACCAGGCAAGGTCCCCAGGAACTGCTTCACTCTCCATTAGTTTTGCTTCTCTTGCTAGTCATGGTCAATAAACCACACACCCTTTCCCTGTTGCAACGCACCCTGTTTAGATAAGCCAACTAAGCACCCAGCAGCCCCACCTCTTTTTCCTAATCTCTCCATCTCTCCTCCGACGTGCATGGAAATGCCAGGAACCCGGCCAGCTCGGGGAGTTTTGGGGAATATTGGTAATTTGGGGGTGCTCATCCCACCAAAACATCACAAAGACCTGACCTTACCCAGTGGTCACTGAAGTCTCCGACTATCACAGCAGGAGCGAAGGATCTGGCTGGATTCATGGAGCAGCCGGTGTAACGGATCTGCCGAGAAACACCGAGCTTAGTGTTACCATTAAGCCCTTTTATCACATTTGCAAAAACCCTGGTGTGTTATTAGCATGATTCATTCCCTGAGCTGGTGTTTCACCCTCCAGCACCCCTGGTCCAGGAAGAGGGACGCTGGCAGCTCCCAGCACCTGAGTCAATGTGGGTGAGTAGTCCGTATTTGTGCATCATCCGTGCTAGCATATGTGTCCTGAGCGTGGTGCAACTCGGCTGCAGGCTGGCTGACGTGTCCCACAGTGTGACCAGGACTACAGGGACAAGCTCCTGCCGTGCCTAGTCCTGGAGCAAATTCCTTTTTCTTGCTGCTGAGGATTGGAGAATAGTCCCATAGACACATGGGCTTGCAGAGTGTTAAGGGTGGAGGAGGTGGTGTAAACGTCGCTGGTTTAATGCAGGTACTGAGGGGCTGGGAGTGTCAGGGGCTGCTGCATCTGGCATCCAGGAGGGATTCCCCTTCGTGTCCACCCCAAAGACTTCCCAGTCTTATCATGGCTGGGTGCCTCAGTTGCTAACTGCTCTGAGCAATCTGCCCTAGGTAGAGATGTCCCTACTTGTGTAGGGAGGTTGGACCAGATGACCTCTTGGTCATCTTGTGTAGGGAGGTTGGACCAGATGACCTCTTGGTCATCTTCTGTAGGGAGGTTGGACCAATTACCAGAGGTCCCTTCCAGCCTAAACCGTTTTATGATTCTAACACATTTCATTCACACCAGGACAGAAGACTCCAACGTTCCCAACAAGACTCAAGGAGCAGCAGAGCCCAGCAGATCAAGTCTTTTCATGCCCAATGAAAACCAAGCTCAGACAATGGCTCTGTAATGGTCTTGGTGGGGTTTTTCTCTTCTATCCACTGGAAATCCATGGGCACCACATGACTTACAAATCCATCACCCACCCCAGAGCTTGCAGCCAAGCAGGCTTTGGAGAGGGACACAAACACAACCTAAAAAGCACAGAGTTTTAACCTATTCTACCCACCCCAAGGAGATGCCCCACAGCAACAGAAAGGCCGATGGACAAGGCAGGGGAGCCCAGGTTTTCCTCCCGGCGTTCATCGGTGGAAGCGAAGATGCACAGGACGAGCTGGAAGGTGAGGAAGAGCTCGACGGTCACTGCCTGTCCTGTCGTCGTCTCGTTGTGCAGCTGTAAGGGGAGGAAAAACGTGTCTCAGGGACAGACAAGTTTGGTGACTGGATGGGAAATGTGGAGGTGGAAACCCAGATCAGGGGGAACCAAACAGACATAGGAAATAGGTGAGATTTTTGGAACCCATATGAAAGGGGGGAAAAATTACCCAGGCAAAAAGTGGGTTAATATGGGTAATACTTGATCGACCTGACAGAACATTGGAACGGGCTGCCCAGGGAGGTTGTGGAGTCTCCTTCTCTGGAGACTTTCCAGACCCAGCTGGATCTGTTCCCGTGGGACCTCATCCGGGTGATCCTGCTCTGGCAGGGGGGTTGGATGAGATGATCTTTCACGGTCCCTTCCAACCCCCACCATGCTGTGATTCTGTGATTTTATTGGCATTTCTTTGGGTATATTCCCCCACTTTCCCCCCACCTTAGGATTTGTTTTTTTCTTTTCCTCGTACTTAAAATGCAAAATGATCTTGGAAAAGTTTACAAATTGCATTTTGAAAATGTCAAAAAGAAAATGTTTTAGCATTAAAAAAAAATAATAATCCCTTTCCCCTTCTCACCCTTTTTTTGACTGAAAGAACCTGTCAGATTTGATCCAAAGCTGTGCCTGGTTGTGCTTCCTCCCCTCTCTCCTCCAACTCTGCTTTCTGACACTTTATTGCTCCTTGGTGGTTTTTCATCCAGATCTGGATGGATCTGGCAGTGCTGCCAGAGCTACAGCTGGTGGCTGCCTGTCCAAGGGCTCCTTTTGCTCTTGCTTCCCCCAGCCTGCCCTGGAACATCTCTGCCCTTTCTTTCCCCCTGTCACTCAGACACCAGGAATCCTCCCAAATGCTGAGAGTGCTTTGCTCGGTGATGCCACAAAGGTGGCACTTGCCCTCCTGGCTGAGATCCAGAGTCAGACCTTGCTCGCTCTCCTTTCCAATATTTAGCCCCCCCCCCCTTTTTATTATTTTATTTTATTTTATTTTTATTTTATTTTTATTTTAAAGGGTAATTTGTGCAGCCATCTACAAGATGAACAGCCCACAGGGGAGAAAATGATACATCAAAATCCCTCTGTCCCTCTTTTAGGTGGTTTAAGCTGCAAAACATCAGAGCTGGGCACTTTGGAAGTCTCTCTTAAAACTCCTACTTGCTTTGTTGTGTTTGTTAAACCTCAGCTATTATCAGCCTAAAGAGTCTTGTTCAGATTAACCCGCAATCCCTTTTTCATAACCCTCTTAATCTCTTTGGCAGCAAAGCCTGGGTCCTGGCAGTGTCTCCATGCTGTGAGAAAGGGCATTTCCGTGCGCTGCCTCCTCCCTCACCACTCCTCTCGGATTTGGGTGATGCTTGTCCTGGCTTGGGCATCTCTGTGGAGATACAGCTCCTCATATCCATCCGGAGAGGAGTGGTGGGGCATGGAGAGAGGATCGGGAACCCCTCCGTGAGTTCTTAATTTTTTTTCCCACCTGTTTGTTCATCGGTGGGGAAGGTGTTGCTGGAGACTGTGATGCACTGGGGAATCCCCTCATGACTTCCTAAGGTTCCCTGGTTTTCCTTTTCCCCTGCATGTCTGAACCCAGCCTAGGATCCTCGTGATGCTTCTAGCATGGTGTGGTGACCCTGCCAGGGCACACGTGTGTCGGGCAGTGGGATGAACCAGCTGGATCTGGTGTGACTGTCCCCTCACGATGGGAAAGAACAAGCAGTGCTATCTAATGAAAAGCTGGGATTTAGACCCAACTTCCCCTGCCCCAGTGCAAAATATCCATCGCTGGGGATCTGGCCCAGGACCCTGGAAATAGGGGCCTGGCTCATGCAGAGGGGAGACAGGGTTGCCTGTACCCACACCAAGCCTGGAAAGTGGGATGAGCTTGAGGCAAGAGGGATGGAGAGCTTCTGGTCATGTCCTTCCCTAAATATCTGGTCTCCTCCAAACCCAGCTCCCCTACAATACATGCCGAGATAAAAGTGAGATGATGGTGGCTGTGTCTTCTAAGAGAGGTGTCTAAGTGGCCAGAAGGATCACACCTCTGGTTTTAGTTCTTAAAAAGCTCCTGAAAGGATCCTTGTTGCAGCAGGCTCATGGTGCTGGGCTGCAGCTTGCAGTGGCTTCCTACCCAACATTAAAGAGGGTCTTTGATGGCCACAAAACCCTTCTTCACATCTCTCAGCCTTCCCAAATGCCCTGCCCAATCCTGCTCCCTTCCAAGCCCATCCATGGGCTGAAGTCTTACCTTGTTGATTGCCAAGCCTTCCTGGGAGCTGGCTGGGGTGATCTCATGTAAGATGGCAGCCCCTACGACACCCCCCAGCAGCTGGGCCACCACGTAGAAGACTGCACGGAGAAAGGAGACTTGGGAGCCAATGAGACAAGCCACTGTCACTGCCGGGTTGATGTGGGCTCCACTGATGTGTCCCAGGGCTTGGACCAGAGTGCCAATGGCCAAGCCGAAAGCCAGCGCGATTTGAAGGATGCTCGGGGAGGGAGCTGAGGGCCAGTTCAGAGCAGAACCCAGGCCAAAGAGGATGAAGATCAAAGTTGCCAGAAATTCTGCAAAGACAGCCCGGGTGAAGGCTATGGATCGCAGTTCCCACATCATGGAGGCTGGAAGCTGCAAGGACTGACCCTGCCCGTGTCTTCAGGCAAATGCTACCGCAGGTTCTGTGTCCAGAGAGGAGGCCAGCAGGACAACGTCTATATATAGGGCTGTGGGGGCTGAAGGATCACCCGCTGAAGGAGATGGGATTGTGGTCCTAGGAAATCTGATGCTTTTTTTCACGTGTGTTCCAGCTGAGGGAGCATCAGACCCAGCCCCCTCTATTAAAGCTGGGGAATGCAGCATTCACCACCCGTGGGAGGTTGTGAATCAGCCTCCAGCAATGCCACGAAGCCCTCTTCCCTATTCCTGTGCTTTCTTTCCAGGAGACCGATCCTAAGAGGTGCCTGTTGCTCCTCTCTCCTCCAAGCTCTGCCACCTGCAGCACGGAGAGGGGAGAAAGCAAGGAGGGGTTTGTAGAGCTTAAGATGGAGCTGAGGTCAGGTTTTGCTGCAAAGCTGTCATTAAATGACCAGGCAAAAGTGGCTGCAGAAAAGTGCCTCAGACACAACCCCCCGCCTAACTTATGACAACTCAATTCCTCAGAGAACCACAATTTTACAGCCTGGGCACAGATTTCCTACACAGAAAAATGGGAGCTAGCCCCAAGAAAAGGTTGGACTAGATGACCTCTAGAGGTCCCTTCCAACCCAGGCATTTCTACGGTTCTATGACTCTAAGAAATGATAGTCAAGAAAGAAATTCTAGTGTGGAAAAACCAACACGTGCTGCTGGAGTACGGGCTGTGCTCTAACTAGGGGGATTTTGGCCAACTCAGCTCTTCAGAAATGTCTTCTTGTTTTTGGTGTTAATGCCCAAAAGAGGAATGAGTGTTTTCTGCTCTAGCCCATGGTTCTTCAGGTTAAATGATCCACTAATTGCCCATCAAGTCTATTTCCCTTTTTCTTCCACTGCTTAGGGCACATTTGTCCTTTCCTGGGTGATGTCTGTAAAACCTTTTGCTCCCTGTGTCACCGGGGTTGGTGGCTTTGCTGGACAGGTAGCACTTGTTTGGTTTTTTCTTCCCTCAGCAGCCTCTGTAGCTGTATTAAGGCATGGTGAGCTGGAAGGAGCACTCTCCCAGGGTAGAGCTAGAGTTGAAAGGACCATTTTATCTCTGAGGGATGCAGAGCACAACTGAGAGTCCATTTCTTTTGGCTCTGACAGAAGCTGTCACTGTGCCATGAACCAAGTATTTTTCCTTTCCGGCAGAATGGTGGAAGTGCCACCGAACTGATGTGAAAGGTGGATGCAAAATATTCCACCTTGCTCGAACGATGTCATGGAATGTCTCAAGTTGGAAGAGATCCATGAGCATCTAAGGTCTATTCTTTCCTCCAATCTCATAAACCATGTTGTGAGGCTAAACATATTTGGGGTGCTGATGAGCCACGGAAAGATGGTGACTTCCAGTCTGTAGGCTCTTGCTCCTGTCTACCTGGTGCAGGCTTGAGAGTTTAGAATCACTCAAGAGCTAGTTACGCCAGGGACTGGTTACAAGTGCAAGATGTTATTAGTGCAGGGAATGACAGAGAACAAATATGGGCAATTAACTGGAGCTGATACCCAATTTGATTAATAACTATTCATGGTGAGCGAGATGTGGTGTATCAGTGCTTAATGAAGACTAATTAAAAGGAAAGAGAAGTGAGCAGGATTAACTCTAAGCAGCTTAAAGGTCTAACGCAGCCTCCCGGTCCTCACTTTTATCTGGCAATGCAAATGTTCACTCCAGCTCTTGTCTGTGCTGCGCTTTGGGATGTTTGTGCTGTGTCTGGGGGGTTTCTGCCCCATACCATGATGAAAGGATGGGTGTCGTTTGTGAGACACTGTGCTGAGAGCGAGCTCTGCTGGAGCTCTGGACATGAGCCAACAATGTGCACTTGCAGCCCAAAAGGCCAACGGCATCCTGGGCTGCATCAAAAGAAGTATGGCCAGCAGATCAAGGGAGGTGATTCTGCCCCTCTTTTCTAGTGAGACCCCACCTGGAGTACTGCGTTCAGCTCTGGAGCCCCCAACACACGGAGGACATGGACCTGATGGAGCAGGTCCAGAGGAGGCCACAGAAATGATCAGAGGCTTGAAGCACCTCTTCTGTGAGGACAGGCTGAGGGTTCAGCCTGGAGAAGGCTCTGGGGAGATGTCATAGCAGCCTTCCAGTACCTGAAAGGGGCTATAGGAAAGCTGGAGAGCACCTGTTTCCAAGGGCTTGTAGTGATAGGATGAGGGGGGGTGGTGCTAAACTAAAGTAGATTAAAATTAGATTAAAACTAGATTTAGATTGGACATTAGGAAGAAGTTCTTTACTCTGAGGATGGTGGAACACTGGAACAGGTTGCCCAGGGAGGTTGTGGAGGCCCTATCCCTGGAGATATTCAAGATGGGGTGTAGTGGAGCTCTGAGCACCCTGCTCTAGTTGAGGATGTCCCTGCTCACTGCAGAGGGGTTGGATGAGATGACCTTTAGAGGTCCAACCCAAGGCACTCTATGATTCTGTTGTGGTCTTCACTGCAGGGCAGAGCAAACTATTGACATGAGATGCTGCTTTCCAGAAAGAATAATAGTGCACCCCAGCTTTCACCCAGGGATCTCTAGCACCACGGTGACTGTAATGCTTTGGGTTTTACAGAGAGGGTCCAAGGCATGAAGCCAGACGCTGCCGTTGCTAATTCCAGGCAATGAGTCAGGGGCACAGCCACAGTTCAGAGCCATGACCCTGTGTCCTGCCATGTATCTTGGAGAAACAGGACACCAAGCAAGCTGAAGAGCTTGGGACTGGGTTGCTGAAGCTCTGTTTGCATTCTAGGAGGAGTTCCTGGAGCCACCGGTGTGGACAGTGATGTGGCTTTACACCTTACCCCAAGCTGCCATGGCTTTGGGTGCTGGGAAGAGCATTGCAACTCCTTAGTGAAGCCAACCGAGTTGGGAAGGTGCCTTATTTTACCTTTTAATCCACAGCCCTTGGAGTGTAACGGCGTTATCAGCTCTCCCCTGGGATCAAATGCAACTGCTCATCGAGAGCCTGTTGGCATCTGCGTAGGGTGGCTACACCATGCTTCCTCCCGATGGCAGAAAGTGGCCTGGTAACGCATTTCTGCAGAACATTTTGCAAGCGAGGGAACTGTGCTTGCACAACTTGCTTCTCCAGTAACTTAGATGGCTCAGATATCTTTGCTTCCCTGGCTTTCAGGAAAGTATAAACATCTTTAAGGTATCTCCATTCCATCTAAAATACCTCCAAGCCACAGAGAATAAAAGATTTATTGCATAAACAGTGAGTTTTCCTGCTTGGATCTGACCCGTCGCAGGAGGTGCATGTGAAGCCCAGACTTCGCTGGAAGCTCTGGGATTTTTTTTCTCTTTGCCATGAGTAAAGAGCAGCTGCTGAAAACTCCTCCTCCTCTCTAAGAGCTGAAAGGACAACCTGCACCCATGCTTCACGTGTCAGCAAATGCCCTTTTTATTAGCTGCTGGAGAATCCACAGCAGGACTAAGTCTTGGGAGAAAACTTTAAACAAATCTGGCTATTATTGGTTCTGCTGTTCATTGAAATACATGTTTTCCTTCTGAGAAGGGAGGTGTAAAACTGAAAATGCTACCTCAGAGAGTTCTCAAGGGGAAGCCTTTAAAAGAAGCTGAAGGATAAGATGGAGACAAACTTCGTTCTAGTATTGTGACTGATCTTGTTTCTCAGTTGAGAAACCATGGTTTCTCCAGCTGCAGAGGGAATTAGTAACCAACACAAGGCTGATCCCAACCTTCTGCAAGGTCTAAGGGAGGGCTGCGTTAAGTGATGACCTCCCTTTAATCACATCCTAAGGGGTGAGGAAAGGAGAGCATCCTCCCCTCAAGTGCTGAAGATCAAGACCAGGGCCTGACATATTTTGCATAAGCATTTATAGGAAAGGAATTAATGCTTTTTCTCCTGACTCCATGAAACAAATGAAGCCGGACACCAGGATACTCATATAGCCAGCAGATTTTGAAGTCAGGTAGACCCCGTGGTCTTACCAGGTTCTTGTAAGCTCTTTGGTACTTACCCAGGCATGAATATGACATTAGTTAAAATCAATCAGATGGCCACATCATTCTCAGGTGACAGAACCGAGCAGGAGACCTCAGCTTAACCTTTCCCTGGATACCCAGCGTTATGATCGCAAAACAAATCACATCTCATGAGCCAAATTCTTAGTGTGTGTAAATTGGGGCCGTGGCTTTGACATCAGTGCAGTGACGTTGATGGAGAGCATCCTGTGACTGGCATTTTCCCTATTTTCCTCATTTTTCTGTAAATCAGAAATAATTCAACAGGAACGCATCCAGGCTGGTTTTGAAAATCTCCAGAGCAGGAGACTCCACAACCTCTTTGGGGAGACTGTTCCAGGCTCTGTGACCCTTGCAGTAAAGAAGTTCCTCCTCATGTTAAGGTGGAACCTCTTGTGCTCCAGCTTGCATCCATTCCCCCTTGTCCTATCC